>JAGFNQ010008918.1:0-100806 GCA_024364735.1 Boesenbergia rotunda | reverse complement strand
AATTTCATGAGGATTTCCAAACTTTGAAATTCCTAAATCTAAAATTTACCATAATTGGAAAATTTTTCAAAATTGAGATCATGACAAAGTTTTCCGCAAAACAATTATATGATTATGTCGAACACTAACCGGCTCTGATACCACTGATGGGACCGGGTGCATGCCGGCGCGGACACGTATTATAATTGTTACATAATTACATGTAGTGGAAAAAAAAGCATGAATAATTTCCTAAATTATTCTAACACATATTCAAAGCATGCAATGTGTTCACATAATCGTAATATAAAATTTTTGCAGAAAAAGAAATTACTCTACGAATTACCTTGCGTAACTTGGAAGAAGGGACGAGATCCAACCGTTAGCGTCCCTTGAAAGCTCCGCCTCTATTCATATCCACGTCAACTAACGTCGTGATGACTTCAATAAGCCACGAGTTTCGTGTTCATGAGAACTACTAGATTCTCCGTGAACAAGACGAAAACCGAGAGAGTAATCAAATCGAAAGACTCACCACCAAGGTTGGCCGAAGAGGAAGATCGTCGCAAGGAAGAACTTCGTCGCCTTGATGCTTCTCCTTGTGCTCACGGCAAGAAGAAAGAAGGAAGGCCTATGGCCGGCCAAGAGAGAGGGAGAGAAGAAGAGGAGAGAGCCCAAGCAATTCTTGGATGGATCCTCTTCCATGGCACCCCTTAGGTCCTTTATATAGGGAGAGGTTTCTTAATTCCCAAGCAAACCTCTCCTTGATTATGGAATAATTTCTAAATCAATCCATAATCAAGGCTCTCATGATCAAGCTTCTTCTTCTTGATTATGGAATAATTTCTCAATCAATCCATATCAAGGCTCTCTTTCTTTTGGCATCATCATATAAAATTTATAAAACAAACCAACCATTGGTTCATTATATAAATTTTATTAAACAAACCAACTCATGGTTCATTATATAAAAATTTATATAAAATTTATATAACCTTTTATAGAATAAACCAACCTTTGGTCTATTTTATAAAACAAACCAATATAGCCTTATCCTCTTATGGTGGTGGCCGTCCATGACAAGAAGAGAGGAGGCCCCCTTCCTTGGCCGACCCATCTAACCCCAATTGGATCAAATCACTTAATGAATTAAACTTATTTAATTCACCCATTAAGTCTTTAAAAGACTTAGCCATTCTATGCTTCCGATGCGTCTAAAATAAATTCAGTTTTGACTATTGTTTAGACTTACCAAAAATAGTCTATCTCAATTGGAGAATCCAATTCTCAACTCGTTTTAAATCCTTCGATCTACTCGTTATGCGTGTGACCAAATAGGCATTCAATTTATGTTGACCGTCCATAATTAACTAATTAATTATAGAACGATCATGAGTGGCACCTAGTAGTACATCATGATCCTCAATTAATTGAAAGATCAACGGTTGACCTCAGAAATGATTCTGAAACCCTTCAGCAACTATAATGAATCGTGCCCCATTCCCTTCGCCATCTTATACCCACTTGGTTCACGACATGGTCTATGTGTGTCTGTCCCCACTAGGCTGACTACGTCACACCTAGCCCAAGTAACGTTTTCTCGTCCTATGGATTCTAATTACTCTCATGTATTTAAGAGATTCATACTCTGAACATGTCATGCTCTGGCTAAAGGCTTCGAGTAACAATCCGACGATAGGCCTCGGGTATACATCTCCTCGCAAGGAGTGATGAATCCTTTGTAGGCTGTTCAAATATCTTCGGACACTTCGGCTTATACCCAATCATCCTGGGTCCACACATCCTTGGAGATGCTTGCTTAAGATGTCAAAGTATAAGTCTCCATGACCAAGATGACTTGAACACCGCAAGTCAAAGGAACATCGCACTTAAGCTGCAGTAAGAACTTCACTGATATATCTATATGTAGACTACCATATGATGTTTTACAGCCAGTTACTCCAATGAACTAGTTCCCTTAACTAGCATTCATGTTTATCTTCGGACATCTCAATGTCACCAGCCAGTGAGAATCAGCTGATTAGAGAATAACTCATGCTAGTCTTAACAGAATTGATAGTGTCCGTATTTATCAATTCATCGACTAGGGATAATTTCAATACTTCACAATTGCACATGTAGAGATAATCACTAGTTGTGAATTCATCACAAATTCTCTCATGCTGTGAATTGTATTGCGGACATTCAGTAAATGAGCTTATGATCTTAATCAAATAATCATGTATACTCAAATAGTGAATATTCATTTATTAAAATAAATGATTACAATCATAAGACGATTGCCTTAGGACACTTCTCTCATATCACTAACACCCTGGAAGTTGGGGCACCCTCTACGTGGACTTCGATCCGCAACAATCTCGGTCATCCCTTATCCCACTCGAGTTGGGCTGAGGCTTGACTGTGGGGGCGCCTAGGACGCTAGGGGCGCCCCGGTTGACTTGGTCTGCTGGCTTCTCGGCTAGTTAACTTCGTTAGCTTGAACCTAGGGCTCCCGGGACGCTGGGGGCGCCCGGGACACAGGGGGCGCCCTGGCCCAGCAAGCCATTGAAGCGCTTTTTTTGTTTACTACTTTCCCTTGACCTTGGGGCGCCGGGGACCTCCGGGGCACCCTACTCAGCTGCTGCCTCTCTCCCTTGAGGCATTCTGAGCTGTAGAGACTCGTTCCTTTGGTCCTGTATCTAAAGTTAGTTGCAAATACAATAAAACAAGAATATGTTATGATTATACAACCTTCGCTGTCTTGGTTATGACTTTGAGTCTCCAAAATGGAGCCCTAGGTCAAACCGACGCCTACTGTTCCCTCGACGGGGAACGCGTCCTCACCTACTCCTCTCGGGAGAATTTACCTGTTGCCAACCGGCTCCTTCGGTTGGACTTTTGCCCAGCAATCCTTTGCCAGGTGCCTAGCAGTCCTTCGCTAGGTCTTCGTTACCAAGCAGTCCTTCGCCTGGTGCCTAGCAGTCCTTCGCCAGGTCTTAGATTCCCAGCAGCCCTTCGCCGGGTGCCTAGCAGTCCTTCGCTAGGACTTTGTTTCCTGGCAGTCCTTTACCAGGTGCCTAGCAACCCTTCGCTAGGACTTTGTTTCCTGGCAGTCCTTAGCCAGGTGCCTAGCAACCCTTCGCTAGGACTTTGTTTCTGCACACTTGAGTAACTTTATTAGATCACAAGTAACACTTAACTTTGAATCCTTTGCCAATATCAAAACAAGGTTCGATATGGTGCTTCCTGCACCAACACACTATCCTAGCTCATTTTAGCATGGAAAACTCCAAGAAAGGTTTTCTACCTTTTAGGCATAGAGTTCCTCTATCTAAGGAGATATGTCCTAAAACATCAAAGGAGATAGAGGGGATGAAGGTGGTTCCTTATGCATCAGCGGTAGGAAGTCTCATGTATGCTATATTGTGTACGAGACCGGATATCTACTTGGTCGTGGGTATGGTTAGCAGATATCAGAGTGACCCTGGACAGGGACATTGAAGTGTGGTAAAGAATATACTGAAGTACCTGAGATGAACTAGGGATTATATGCTGATTTACCGGGCAGACCAATTACTCCCTGCTGGTCTACCTCAGGGTTTGTGTTTACTTTAGGAGGTGGAGCCATAGTATGGAGGAGTGTCAAGAAAAAATGCGTGGCGGACTCCACCATTGAAGCTGAGTATGTGGCAGCCTCAGAGGCGGCCAAGGAAGTTGTATGGCTCAGGAACTTCATAATGGACTTGGATGTGATTCCTAGTTTGCCCAGATCTATCACAATTTATTGTGATAATAGTGGTGCAGTTGCAAACTCGAAGGAACAACGAGCCCATAATGTTAGTGAGAGCCCTAGAGCCAATCATATGATGATTACTTTTTGGACTCATTGTATCATATTCTTGTATATATATTTCTTATATAAAGGCATTTCTTATGGTTATTGTACTTATGTGTATTGGTGCCAAATAACTTAGTATAATAACGTCCTTGAGTAGAAGGTTCTTATCTATATCAATCGATTAGTTGAATCGATAGTGAGATGATATAGAGAACACTACTCTTAATTATTCCTAGTCAAGTATTAACATTCAAGGACAATGTTAATGCATAGAGACTAGCATGTAGGTCAACATGATGACTTGATCTCACAAGTCATGGATATGAGATATCAAGTTGACACATGGGTATACATTAGAGAATGTATACTGAATGGCCCGCCATGAGAAAGTATCATGGATCGTTATATGAGTGTCATATACTTTCTCATGTGACTATTAGTATGACTATAGTCCTAGACCTGAAGTTACCATAGTTCCCTACATAAGGAGTTACGTAGTTTGGCTTCGTCAAACGTCACCCGTAACTGGGTGGACTATAAAGGCGATTACTGGGTTTGTAACAAATTATGCGGAGGGATGTGAGTATCGTAGATGGGATCTATCCCTCCTATAAGACGGGAGTGATATCTTCGTTCTTGATAGAGTAAGACCACTAAGTGCATGGCCATGCCCAAATAAGGCAATATTAGATATTGAGCTTATTTGATTATAGTGAGTCTACTTGGAGATCAAGACATATAGATTGATTTGAAGATGACACGGTCTATGCCTCATGAAAGATCAATCTAGATATCGAGGATAAAAGGACGTTGTCACATATTGTGATGGTCACAATTATTAGTCACAATGGTGATGTTGGATCACGACATTCTTGTAACTTGGGTAGCAATGATGTGTTGCTAGATACCTCTCATTGCTTATGTCCTTAAATAGGTTTAAGGGCATTGCCAACGTTACAAGAACCTATAGGGTCACACACATAGAGCAATAGATGGAGAATAAGTCCATATGATGGACCGAGAGTAATGAAGTCAAAGTTTGACTTTGGCTAAATATGGAAAGTCCATAAAAGGCAAGTTTGACTTGACTCAAATTAGACAACTTGAGTTGGACTCGAGTTTGATCCAAGTGTTGGATGAATCTAATCATGGGAGAATAATGAAGTCAAAGTTTGACTTTGGCTAAATATGGAAAGTCCATAAGAGGCAAGTTTGACTTGACTCAAGCCACATCACCTTGACTTGACCAAGTGATGACTTGGCATCATCATCAAGGCTAAGTAACCTCCCCATTTGAATTTTGAATTCAAATAGGGGGTTACCAAAGGTGGTGGCCGGCCACTTAATGGCCAATAATGGCCATTAAGTGGCCTGCCACTTAAACACACAAAAAGGAGTTTTTTGTGGGTGTGTGATTGATTCTTCTCCTCACTTGGTTTTGTTTTGTTTTGCTCTCCCTCTCCTCTCATCTTGCCGAGACCCCAAGTAGTGCTAGCACACTTTTGGGCTCTCCTCTCCACTCTCTTGCTTGTGTGGATACTTCTAGAGGGTTGCTACTTTGCATCCTTGAGATCCGACACCAACCGAGGAGCGAGCGGGAATTGCGGGGCACGCATCGAAGGTAGTTTTTCTCTTCTCTAATAGATCTAGGTTGTAGATCGGTTTTGAAGCATGTAAACGAGCACTCGTAAATTTTTGAAATGGTTTTCTTCGCTCGGATCCTTTCTATTGGGGCTTTCGGGGTTTCCGCGACGCGAAAAAGCGGTTTTCGCGGCCCGAAAAACCCTACAGTGGTATCAGAGCCACGAGCGAAGCTTGTGCTCGTTTTGGTTTTTATTTTTTTTGTATTAGATACAAAATTTAGATAATTTTATGCTTCTGTAATTTTTCTAAATTTTAGGATTTTTGAGTATTTTTCCTCGTAGAGGCAAAGCGACGAGTGCGAAGCACTTGTAGACTTTGCCACCGAGAAAAACTTCTCCGAAACGGCAAGTTTCGCCCAAATGGATTTTGGGACAGCGGGTAAAGGCACTGTATAATCGCAAGAAGACACTCGTGAAGGTTATTTCACGAGTAGGGGCGCTGCCCCTAACCCCGCAAGGGGCCTTGTCTCGCGATTACGCCCGAAACCCGCTTACCGGGACCGCCGCGGAGTTGTGACTCGAAAAATTCTAAAAATCAGTAGAAAAATTATATAAAATCTGTAAAATTACATAATTTTGAATTATGTACAGTAGTGTGATGGTCATGGCCCAAAACCCAATTTTTAATAAGATTAAAATTGTGTTGTAATTCATAATACGGCCTGCGCGCCGTTTTTGTACATGTGCGTGTTGTATTGTGTTTGCGACCTGCGTGTCGGCTTTTAATATTTTATTTCTGTTGTATTTCATATTTAGACTCGAATGTAACTCGAGTATAAAAATTTGTAATGTACAAAAGTGAAGACGACGGAAATTCCGGAGAACTTGGACTCGGGAGAACTAGCCGACAACACAAAGACGGTCAAGAGGAAGCGCTTGGAGAAGCCGCTAGACCTAGGTTGACCATCGGATCCTCTCATTGGCTTGAGAGGGTCTTAGTAGGGCCATGACCAAGTCACTTATGTTTATTTTTATTATTGCTATGCTTGTGATGTATATGATGCATGATAATGTAGAATAGTAAAAATAAACTTAAGTGTATGAGATGCACAAGTAATGTGGGAACCACATTTTGATGTGCACTTAATACACATTTAGGATTAAATTAGATTTCATAAATGCCTAGATGTGATGCACATCCTCGATTAGATTAGATCTAAAATCGAATCAACTCGTAAACGCCTACCGGGTCCTGATACCCATCACTACCTCGATCATATGCGCTTGTCGATTCTGCCAAAGCAGAGCAACGCATTTAATCTTGGTAGGATGCGGAGGGACAACCTTGGTCCCGCCTATCACGGCTCGGGTTAGATCGAGCTCAATCAGATTGAGTAACTAGTTAACTCAATTGGATCGAGTAAAGCTATAGGCGTATTCCAATAGTTGGAAAGGGTAGGACAAAATCACCGTTTTAAATAGTCTTGAGCGATTTAGCCAAAGCTAACTCAAGATTATTCGTAAACGTTAAATCTTGATCCTATAAACAAGAGTTGCATAGAGATGTAATTGATAAATTAGTTATCTACCGATCATACTAAGTCTTGGGCGATTTAGCCAAAGCTAACTCAAGGCATAGTATGATGTGGATCTTGTCCCACATAAATTATAGTAAATTGGTACGGATCTAGTAGTGTGGTTTGACCACTCCAATGACTTGATTCCACCAAAATTCCTATAATTTAGTGGGAGCATCATTTAATTAAAGGCCTAATTAGATGATTACTAGAATATGATATTTATTCTCTGCATTTATCTGTTGTAGATTGCCATGTCTTCAAACGCGAATACTCTCTCTCTGCGATCTGTCCTTGAGAAGGACAAGCTCACTGGAGCTAATTTCCTGGACTGGTACAGGAACTTGAGGATAGTCCTCAAACAGGAACGTAAGCTGTACGTTCTAGAGCAAGCAGTTCCTGAAGCACCACCACCCTCAGCCATCCGTAGCGTTAGAGATGCTCATCAGAAGCATCAAGACGACGCGTTAGACGTGTCGTGCCTAATGCTATGCTGCATGTCCTCTGAGCTTCAGAAGCAACACGAGAACATGAATGCTTACGATATGATTGGCCACCTCAAGCAATTATATCAAGGGCAGGCAAGGCATGAGCGGTTCGAAGTGACTCAGGCCCTCTTTTCATGCAAGATGAAAGAGGGAACCCCAGTAGGAACTCACGTACTCAAGATGATTGGGTACGTCGAGAACCTCGATAGACTAGGGTTTCCCTTGGGCCAAGAGCTGGCTACCGACCTGATTCTGCAATCGTTGCCGCCAGGTTACCGTCAATTCGTCATGAATTACAACATGAACGAATTAGACAAACCACTTCCCGAGATACTCAACATGTTAAGAACTGCTGAGCCTAATCTCACCAAGCCTAGTACCGTCCTGATGGTACAGAAGGGCAAAGGCAAGGGTAAGTGGAAGCCCAAAGGTAAGGGTAAGACCCAAACCAAGGGCAAAGCCAGCTCTGCAGCACTTAAACCCAAGGGTGGGGTGCAGAAGGATGCCACCTGTTTCCATTGCGGTGAGAAAGGGCATTGGAAAAGAAACTGCAAGATCTACCTGGAGGATCTTAAGAAGAAGAGAAGCGAGCCTTCTACTTCAGGTATATATGTTATAGAAGTCAACCTTTCTATTTCTACATCATGGGTATTAGATACTGGATGTGCTTCTCACATTTGTACCAATGTGCAGGGGCTGAGAAATAGCAGGGCATTGGCAAAGGGCGAGGTGGACCTACGAGTAGGCAATGGAGCACGAGTTGCTGCTGTTGCTGTAGGAACTTATTTTCTATCTCTGCCCTCTGGGCTTGTACTGGAACTAGATGATTGTTGTTATGTACCTGCACTTACTAAGAACATAATTTCTGTTTCTTGTCTAGACAAGAAAGGCTTCTCATTTATAATTAAGAACAAATGTTGTTCAGTCTATTTAAATGAAATGTTCTATTGTAGTGCAGATCTTATCAACGGACTCTACATTCTAGACTTAGAACGCCCTATCTATAATGTAAGTACCAAGAGGTTGAGATCAAATGAGTTGAACCCAACCTATCTCTGGCACTGTCGCTTAGGCCACATAAATGAGAGTCGCTTGTCCCAGCTCCATAAGGATGGATTGCTGGATTCATTTGATTTTGAATCATATGAGACATGCGAGTCATGCCTTCTAGGCAAGATGACTAAGACTCCCTTTAGTGGACATAGCGAGAGGGCAACAGATTTGTTAGGACTCATACATTCTGATGTATGTGGCCCTTTCAATGTTGCTGCTCGAGGTGGTTATAGATACTTCATCACATTTACTGATGATTTCAGTAGATATGGTTATGTGTACTTGATGACACATAAGTCCGAGTCCTTTGAAAAGTTCAAAGAATTCAGAAATGAAGTACAAAACCAACTCGGCAAGAGTATTAAAATACTTCGATCAGATCGAGGTGGAGAATACTTGAGCCATGAGTTTCGTGACTATTTAGCTGAGTGTGGGATTCTATCTCAACTCACTCCTCCTGGGACACCACAGTGGAATGGTGTATCCGAAAGGAGGAATCGTACCTTATTAGATATGGTACGATCTATGATGAGTCACGCAGATCTTCCTATATCCTTTTGGGGATATGCTCTAGACACGGCAGCGTTCACACTTAACCGTGTTCCATCAAAGGCGGTCATGAAGACACCATATACGATATGGACTGGGAGGAGTCCCAAGATGTCTTTCATGAGGGTTTGGGGTTGTGAGGCTTACGTTAGACGTCAAGTCTCAGACAAACTGGGACCCAAGTCCGATAAGTGCTATTTCGTGGGATATCCCAAGGAAACTAAGGGATATTACTTCTACATTCCCAGTCAACACAAAGTGTTTGTTGCTAAGACTGGGGTCTTTCTAGAAAGGGACTTTGTTTCTAGAAAGACTAGTGGGAGTTCGTTTGATCTTGAAGAAGTTCAAGACAACGACCATAGCACTGAGCCCTTGATGGATACTGAACAGGAACCACAAGAAGTTGTGGATGAGATTGTTACACAAGAAGTTGTGGAACAACAACCTGTTCAGGTAGACCTACCTCTTCGCAGGTCTGATAGGGTACGTCGTCAGCCTGAGAGATATTCATTTCTCTTGCCTGACCATGATGACGTTATGATCATTAAGAATGAGCCTACCACCTATCAGGAAGCTGTGATGAGCCCAGATTCTGAGTCATGGCTGGAAGCCATGAGATCCGAAATGGAATCCATGTACACTAACCAAGTTTGGACCTTGGTTGATCCACCTGAAGGGGTCAAACCCATTGGGTGTAAGTGGGTCTTTAAGAGAAAGCCTAACATGGATGGACTTACTCATACCTATAAGGGTAGACTGGTAGCTAAAGGTTTCAAGCAAATTCATGGTATTGACTATGATGAAACTTTTTCTCCAGTAGCGATGTTTAAGTCCATTCGGATCATGCTTGCTATTGCAGCCTACCACGATTATGAGATCTGGCAGATGGATGTCAAGACAGCGTTTCTGAATGGAAACCTCCTCGAGGATGTGTACATGACACAGCCTGAGGGTTTTGTAGATCCACAGCATACTGGCAGAGTATGCAAGCTGCATAGGGCCATTTATGGTCTAAAGCAAGCTTCTCGGAGCTGGAATCTTCGATTCGATGATGCGATCAAACAGTTTGGTTTCATCAAGAACGAAGATGAACCTTGTGTCTACAAGATGGTTAGTGGGAGCACAGTAGTCTTCCTAGTCTTGTATGTGGATGACATACTACTCATTGGGAACAACATCCCTTCGCTACAGTCTGTGAAGACTTGGTTGGGGACTTGTTTCGCAATGAAGGACTTAGGTGAAGCAGCCTGCATTCTAGGCATTAAGATCTATAGAGATAGATCTAAGAGATTGCTTGGCCTAAGTCAGAGTACATACATCGATACGGTATTACACCGTTTTGCCATGCAGAATTCCAAGAGAGGAATTCTGCCAATGTCACATGGTGTGAGTCTTTCGAAGACTCAGAGTCCCTCTTCTAGAGAGGAGAGAGACCGCATGGATAAGATCCCTTATGCTTCTGCCATAGGATCTATCATGTACGCCATGTTATGTACTCGTCCTGATGTCTCGTATGCTTTGAGCATGACGAGCAGGTACCAGTCAGATCCAGGTGAACGTCACTGGATAGCGGTCAAGAATATCCTTAAGTACTTAAGAAGGACTAAGGAATATTTTTTGATATTTGGAGGCGATGAGCATCTAGTTGTAAAGGGTTACACTGATGCCAGCTTCCAAACCGACCAGGATGATTACAGATCGCAGTCAGGGTTCGTGTTTTGCTTGAATGGCGGAGCTGTGAGCTGGAAGAGTTCGAAGCAGGACACAGTTGCAGATTCTACAACAGAAGCTGAGTATATTGCTGCATCAGAGGCAGCAAAGGAGGCAGTTTGGATCCGCAAGTTCATCACTGAGCTTGGGGTGGTTCCTAGCATATCTGATCCCGTAGAGCTCTATTGTGACAACAATGGAGCTATTGCGCAGGCTAAGGAACCTCGCTCACACCAGCGGACCAAACACATACTACGGCGATTCCATCTCATTCGAGAGATCATCGATCGAGGAGATGTGAAGATTTGCAGAGTACCCACAGAGGCTAACGTCGCAGATCCATTGACCAAGGCTTTGGCACAGATGAAGCATGATGGTCACACTAGGTCATTGGGTATTAGATACTACAGCGATTGGCACTAGTGCTAGTGGGAGATTGTTAGTGAGAGCCCTAGAGCCAATCATATGATGATTACTTTTTGGACTCATTGTATCATATTCTTGTATATATATTTCTTATATATAAAGGCATTTCTTATGGTTATTGTACTTATGTGTATTGGTGCCAAATAACTTAGTATAATAACGTCCTTGAGTAGAAGGTTCTTATCTATATCAATCGATTAGTTGAATCGATAGTGAGATGATATAGAGAACACTACTCTTAATTATTCCTAGTCAAGTATTAACATTCAAGGACAATGTTAATGCATAGAGACTAGCATGTAGGTCAACATGATGACTTGATCTCACAAGTCATGGATATGAGATATCAAGTTGACACATGGGTATACATTAGAGAATGTATACTGAATGGCCCGCCATGAGAAAGTATCATGGATCGTTATATGAGTGTCATATACTTTCTCATGTGACTATTAGTATGACTATAGTCCTAGACCTGAAGTTACCATAGTTCCCTACATAAGGAGTTACGTACTTTGGCTTCGTCAAACGTCACCCGTAACTGGGTGGACTATAAAGGCGATTACTGGGTTTGTAACAAATTATGCGGAGGGATGTGAGTAACGTAGATGGGATCTATCCCTCCTATATGACGGGAGTGATATCTTCGTTCTTGATAGAGTAAGACCACTAAGTGCATGGCCATGCCCAAATAAGGCAATATTAGATATTGAGCTTATTTGATTATAGTGAGTCTACTTGGAGATCAAGACATATAGATTGATTTGAGGATGACACGGTCTATGCCTCATGAAAGATCAATCTAGATATCGAGGATAGAAGGACGTTGTCACATATTGTGATGGTCACAATTATTAGTCACAATGGTGATGTTGGATCTCGACATTCTTGTAACTTGGGTAGCAATGATGTGTTGCTAGATACCTCTCATTGCTTATGTCCTTAAATAGGTTTAAGGGCATTGCCAACGTTACAAGAACCTATAGGGTCACACACATAGAGCAATAGATGGAGAATAAGTCCATATGATGGACCGAGAGTAATGAAGTCAAAGTTTGACTTTGGCTAAATATGGAAAGTCCATAAAAGGCAAGTTTGACTTGACTCAAATTAGACAACTTGAGTTGGACTCGAGTTTGATCCAAGTGTTGGATGAATCTAATCATGGGAGAATAATGAAGTCAAAGTTTGACTTTGGCTAAATATGGAAAGTCCATAAGAGGCAAGTTTGACTTGACTCAAGCCACATCGCCTTGACTTGACCAAGTGATGACTTGGCATCATCATCAAGGCTAAGTAACCTCCCCATTTGAATTTTGAATTCAAATAGGGGGTTACCAAAGGTGGTGGCCGGCCACTTAATGGCCAATAATGGCCATTAAGTGGCCTGCCACTTAAACACACAAAAAAAGGAGTTTTTTGTGGGTGTGTGATTCATTCTTCTCCTCACTTGGTTTTGTTTTGTTTTGCTCTCCCTCTCCTCTCATCTTGCCGAGACCCCAAGTAGTGCTAGCACACTTTTGGGCTCTCCTCTCCACTCTCTTGCTTGTGTGGATACTTCTAGAGGGTTGCTACTTTGCATCCTTGAGATCCGACACCAACCGAGGAGCGAGCGGGAATTGCGGGGCACGCATCGAAGGTAGTTTTTCTCTTCTCTAATAGATCTAGGTTGTAGATCGGTTTTGAAGCATGTAAACGAGCACTCGTAAATTTTTGAAATGGTTTTCTTCGCTCGGATCCTTTCTATTGGGGCTTTCGGGGTTTCCGCGACGCGAAAAAGCGGTTTTCGCGGCCCGAAAAACCCTACACATAAGGCGAGTGAACACATAGAGCACAAGTACCACCTGATACGAGAAATCATAAAGCGAGGAGAAGTTGTTGTCGACTAAATTGTATCGAAGGTCAACCTGGCGGATCTATTTACTAAGGTCTTTCCGACAGAAGCTTTCGATAGGCATGTGGAGGATATGGGAGTCAGCTGTATGGCACTGGGAGGATAGTAGATTCCTTGAGTATAAGTGGGAGATTGTTAGGATGTATACTAAAAGCCTTTGCTTTTCTGTATGAACATCTACATTTTGAAAGAGAATCACAACATCACTGTTCCATGTTTATATTAGTATGCGCAAACTGTCTGATACTTTGCATTGTAGGTGGCAAAAAGCGATTAGCTCACCCCCAAAGCCCCCAGCAACCCGTCCCAGGGCCAACACGGAGGAGGTAAATCACGGGGGCTACTAGCCCGGAAGCTTTGGCTAGCGCGTGGGGAGGGTGGGCATACTGACTTTGCCAGGATTTGACCCCCAGACCTCTTGGTGGCAACACCCATGCACTAACCATCAGCCATCCCGTGGGGACTGATGCTTTGAATTTTAGATAACATGGTGTGTGGTAACACACAGAAGATCATGTTATCAGTCTCTTGTAGAGTATAAATAGAGGCACACAACCGAGATGGAGTTGGACAAACCATCAGGATAGTTGTAGTGTAATTAGGTGTGGTTTATCTTGACCATAGAATTACACTAGTGCACTTTGTGTGCATTGAGCAGGACCAACATAGAGGTGATCCAATTTATACTGACTTTATAATTGGATCAGACCTCAGTTTATTATGGAGTACATGCTTTGAATCCCTATATAATAGCGGGCACATGTACTTAGTATTTATTTCTTTGATTTACCAATGGGCGAGATTTATTCTGTTAAATCGATAGGCCCAGTAAGTTGGGAAACAATATTATTTACATGGTGTGCCGTTGATTATAGACGGAATCCGTGTCCTGGTGAGTCGGGATGATGATGCCCCCTTGATAAGCTCATAAGGTTCATCATGTTAAATCCTGCAGGTGGACTTCGTCCAACATGATGATAAGGATGAATGATATTAGTCAAAGAGTTAGAGGTTGATTAATTATAATCGTCAGTAATTTAAATTAATCAACGGGCATTCGATATCTTAAACACAGAGAGAAATTGTACTCATAATAGGTAGAGCCCATATGTAAATATGGGGGTTGGTAAGGTAGTTCAATAGAGAACCTTTAGTGGAATGGTTCTTCATTAATGGATCAGGTTTGGATCAATTAGTTGGCCAAGACCCAACTCCTCCTTATGGTCCCTATTGTAGCCCCATAAATACCCCATGATATCATGAAACCAAGGCATCCGGTTGATCATCAAACCCTTGGGTTTTCTCTCTTCTCTCTTACTCTTTTTTTCTCTCCTAGGGCTAGTGGGCGCCGGCGAGTAGAAGGGATGGTGGTTGCTGATTTGAAGCTAGGAAAGAGGAGATTCCGATCATCTCTTGTGCTTCTTCTCTCCACCGATCACTTCTCATCACCTTAGTGGTGATTGGTGTTGGTATGGCTTAGTGGTTTCCAAGACAACTACGTGGTCGTATCTGAATGACCTCTCTACGGCTACGGATTAAAAATTTAATCCGAATAAAGACCTGTCCTTCTAATGACCGACCCATCGTCGTGTTAATTAATCCAAGCCACAACATAGTCAAAACCGAGGTTAAGGCCTTGTAACTTTCCGGATTAATTAACTGCGGAAAAGACGACGATTTGGATCGTCGATTTTTGTATTTATCTTCGGGGTCTAGTTAGTTAATTATCATATCAAAATAACAAACTAACGTACATAAAATGACGAGACAAAAGCAAAGTGGCATAAATAAAACATAGCAAAATGAAACAGGAGCACGGGAGAAATATACCTCGCCGTTTACCTCGCAGTCTTCTATCTTATGACCCACCCCTCCTGGACGTTGTGTGGGCGACGGTCTACCAAGTCGCGGAGTCACCAAGTCCTCGAATCAATCCCATCTCTTCTTCCTCTCTTTACGCCAACTCCAAACCCTAGGGTTAGGGTTTGGCTCCCGCCGGCGTCCCTTAAGGAAGAGGAGAACAAGATCAAGAAGAAGAGCTCTTCTTCTTCACCTCCACCCGAGCCAACATCCTCCACTTCTCCCCTCCTTCCTAGCTCAGCCGCACACCACCAAGGGTCGAGGTCTCCTCCTCCCTTGCTCTGTGATCGAATGCGGGCTTGGGGATGAGAAGAACACAAGAGGACAAGAAGAGGTAGTCCTCTTCTTCCCTTCTACCACCGGCGCCTTGGGTTAGAGAGGAGAAGAGAATAATGAGAGAGAGGGAGAGATGTAGGGGTTTATATAGGGGATTAATAGGAAAAATTTTCCAATCAATTATGGATTAATTCTAAAATTTTATATAGAATAATTCCTTAATTAATTCCTTTAATTATTGCATGATTAATTTCTTAATTAATCTGAGATTAATAACTTACTTAATCCCAAATTAATTCCTTAATTAACCGACCTTGTATCATGACTCCTATGGGCTTTATTGGGCTTAGATAGGGACCATGAGGAGAAGTTGGTTCTTGGCCCGCTAATGGATCCAAACTCGATCCATTAATGGAGATCCATTCTACTAAAGGATCCCATTATACTTCCTCACCAACCCCCATATTTTCATATGGGTTCTCACTATTACGAGTCGTCCATCTCCCCGTGTTTAAGATATCGTATGCCTGATAATTAATCTAATTTATTGATAATTAAATTAATTATCCTCTTGATCCTTGATTAGTACCACTCAACCTTTCGACATGCCAGACCATGTTCCACTTGCACGATTTAACATGACGATCCTTTTGAGCTCACCAAGGGGGCATCATCACCCTCACTCACGAGGACACGGATTTCGTCAATAATCAACAACACATCATATTATTAATATTATCTCCCAACTTACCGGGCCTATCGATCTAACGGAATAGATCTCCCCTTTTGGTAAATCAAAGATATAATAATTAATAATATATATCCGTTATTATTTCGGGATTAAGAGATCGTACTCCATAATATTATCCGAGGTCTAATCCAATTTATTGAGTCAGTACAAAAATTGGATGATCTCTCTTTTGGTCCTACTCAATGTACACAATGTACACTAGTGTAATCCTATGGTTATGATAAACCACACCTAATTACACTACAACCATCCCGATGGTTTGTCCAACTCCATCTCAGTTGTGAGCCTCTTTCCTATGCTTTGATAAGGAACCTGATAACATGATCTTCTGTGCGACACCGCGCACCATGTTATCTACAATGCCAAGCATCAGACGTTTAGTGCACATATTAATATAAACATGCACTGTGTGATTTTCTAATTCTCTTTAAAATGTAGGTGTATCCTAACCAAAAGGCAAGGCTTTTAGTATATATCCCAACAATCTCCCACTTATACTTAAAGACTTTGCTATTTTCAAAATGTCATACATCTGACCTCTAGATCCTTCACAAGCCTAAAGCTCTCGCTGCTAAGGCCTTAGTGAAATGATCCACTAAGATCATTCTCTAATGCAATCTAGGCAATGATAGCTATTCCTGTTCTAGGTGCTACTTGCGCTCTATGTGTTTACTTGCCTTATGGACTCGTGATTCCTTCGAGTTTGCATCTGCACCATTTTAATCACATCAAATGTGATTGTTCTGAGCAAACCAGAAATCACACCGAAGTCCAATTTGAGGTCCCTGAACCATGTCGCTCTATTGGCTGCTTCTCAGGCTACCAAATACCTAGCATCCATAGTAGGGTCCATCACGCAGACACTGCGCAACACTCTACTATACTATGGTTCTACCTCCTAAAAGTAAACACAAAACCCAAGGAATATTTACATATGCCCCAATCTAAATTGGAATTCTGTATCCATATAACCTACAGAAAATGGGTCTGCCCGGTAAATCAGCATATAGTCCTTAGTCCTTCTCAGGCACTAATACATGCTTTTACCGCATTCCAATTTCCTAGACCTAGGTTACTCCGATATCTATCACCCATGCCCATGGCACAACAGATATCTAGGCTCATTTCTAGCATACAAGAGACTTCCTCTAGCTGATGCTAGAGGAACCGTCATTACCTACTTTATCACCTTTGATAATCCAAACATATCTCTTAGATAGAGTAGCTCCAAAATTGAAAAGTACAAAACTTTCTTTTTGGAGGTATCCATGCTAGAATGAGCTAGGACAATGTTTTATATGAAGCTTGATATAAGCACGTAATCCTTGTCTGGAGATTGATAACTAGCATTTTATATCATTATATGTGCTCATTTAATTAGCATTTTTTTATCCTCTCATACGTTTAAATCATGTTTATATCATATTTTATGATTAGGATCTATTTTTAGAGCTCATTATAATTTCCTCTAAATTTTGGCATTATTTCATGATTTTTGTAGGGAATTAAAGATTGAACCTTGGACCAAGGCTTGAATCAAAGTAATTGGACACAATGCTAGTGTTGAGGAGCTTGGTTCAATTTAAGCATGGTCTAACTTGAAGGCTTAGTTCAATTCAAATGAAGGTGGTTCAATTCATCCAACCCAATTTTGACCCAAGAAGAGAAAAGCCTCATCTGCAACAACCCTGAGTTCGACTCATGGACTGGACTCGAACTCCTTCTCTCTTTCTCATCACGTGAAGGGAACAAAAGAAAGGGGCTGCTGGGCCAAATGGATGTGGGATGGGCTGAAGAAACCAGGGTTGCTGGGCTGAACCCACGCGGAAAGGGATGGGAACAAATACAAGGAGAACAGAATCGATCCGGGAGCTATCATCCACGCGGAGGGGGGACTCCATCTTCTTCTTTTCTCATCAAAGGCCAGCGGCCACTGCCACCCCCACCGTCGGCCGGCCCATTTCCTCTCCACCTCTTCCATCTTCTCCCTCTCCACCTATTCCACCTTCTTAGACCATCGCACAACAGGAGAGGAATCCCTATCGGAGAACCCTAGCGAACTCGACTCCATCTTCTTTCTCCATCTCCGGCCATCTTCTTCTCCTTCATCCAATCTCAGCAGCAGCTATTCACGCCAGCCCCTTCATCACAGCGGGCAGCAGCCACTACATCACAGCAGGCAGCGACCTCTTCACACCAGCTCAGCTTCAATTTCCAGTGATTAATCCATGTCTTCATTAGATTTGGTTGTTGGTTTGATGTAGTGGAATGTTTGTGATTGATTGTTGAATGCCTGTTTTTGATGGATCTTTCCCATTTCAAATTGCACGTACTTAAAGCAATTTCGAGCATGCCTATCTTGTGTTTGGTCAAATGCCTCCTCCAACAGTTACTTTCAATTGTGATGTTTCTTAGTTGCTTAACTTTTGTTTTGTATTGATATTCCCATTGCTTTAAGTTACATGTCTACATTTAAATGCAATTAAGTTAGGTTAGATTAGATTTCTTTACTGCTGTAGGTTTTGTTCCATGTTTAGATTAGATTAGTTTCGTCAATGCTTTATTTCAAGTTGTCCTTTTCTTTTCTGCAAGTATAGTTTAGATTAGATTAGATCTCGCATTGTCTTTCATTAATTAGGATTAGATTTCATACTTGCTTTGCTACTTCATTTCGTAGTCTTAGCGCTCAAATCCAAACCCCCAGGTTAATATCCCAAAATCCAGAAGCAATAACATACGATCCTAAGATTTATTAACCTATCATTACATTCCTTGAGAGAGACGACTCGAGTTACTCTATACTACATTAGTTTAGAGGAGTTCGACATTTTAATTGTATTTGATACTCGTGGTACGACACTCGTGGTTATCAAATTTGGCGTCGTTGCCGGGGAGTGTCATGGTGTTTGATAATTTTAGGATTGTTTCCCTGTTTTTCCATAAAATTAAAAAAAAAATTGTCATATGCTTTAATGTTCATTCATTCAGGTGTTTGATATCATATGCTCCTGAGTCTTCTTATAATCTTGTTTATTAGTGTTTCAGTGTAAGACCAGGATAATTCTTTCAGTTCAACATGGATTTCTACTCTCAACAATTTGGAGGCTTCAATGAATATGACAATTCAGAAATTGGGGGAGTGAAACACATATGCACTAATTGTGGCATCCCATCTCATTCAGCTGCTATATGCCACCTCATCCAAAAGACTACTAGATTTCCTCAAGAACCCCTGCATTCCCAACATCAATATCAAGATACTTATGATCCAGTTCCTGGCACCTATAATGATGACTGGGGCAATTACCCGACTCAGTACTTTCAACCCCCAACAAATTCTAGAGCAGCATGGATACTTCCAACCCCAACAGTCAGATAGGTATAACTCATTTTCTAATTCCTACAATTCTAATTGGGGGGATCAATCATATTTCAGGTATGAGGATACACAATGTCAACTTACTGAGCAATATCCAGCATATCAAAACCTACAGACATTCCAGGATAATCCTATGCCTTCATGGTCACATCCGGTTCAACAACAAAATCTGGAGTTTCCACTCACTTTGGAGCCACTTCTCACTCATTTACAGCAACAACAAGAGAAGAGTTTTCAGCAATTTAGCACTCAGATTAACACTCAGATTAGCACTCAGATTAGCTCTCAGATTCAACAACAAGAGAGAAATTTTTAGCAACTTAGCGCTCCATTCCAACAGTATCTGGGAGACTATAGACAGTTTCAGAATAGGACTGATGCCTCCCTTCAGAACATAGAGCGACAAATTGGACAGATATCCTCCACCATTAGTCAGATGCAGACTGCAGGGACCAAGATCGATGTTCAGAGAGGATATTCTAGTTCAGATGAGGCAGAGGAGGTATTAGCTATAGAGACAGCTGAGTTGGAAGTTGAATCTGATTCATTTCCAGTAACAGATGACTCTATAGGTGTAGGGTATTACACTGAGCCCCAGGGATCACCTACATTGAGGGATATATTAGGAGATTCAGAGAATAAGTATGAATGTGTAGGGACTTGCATGGTGGAAGCAAGAATCCAAGAATCACCACTTTTAGTTGTATGTTCACCAAAGCCTGAGTTTGAAGTGAAGCTTTTACCTGACTAGGAGGAGGCCATAGTTACATCCACTCTGGTAGAACCTTCAGGTATTTCTCAGAAAGACATGGTAAATATTTCTCCAAATTGTTTAGAAAAATTCATAGAGGTACCTAGGGTTGATTTTGTTGGCTGTGACGCATTCCTTGAAACATTTTATATAGAGACTGATAGTATATCATCTTTTTCTTACCCTGCACGCGTGAGGGAGATATTTCATGGTTTTGCAGGGTGCCGACAACTTCTGGAGTGGGTGTTACAACTAAATAGACTCCAACCTCCTGGAAAGACTTCCAAAAAGCATCAAGAGGGAGGAGTTGCTCTTATTTTGACTAGTAGCACTTCACCTCTAAAGTGGGTTTTGTTCCTTAATCGTCTCCGGCCACCGGAGCACACTTATGTGAAGTTGAAGTGTGGGGGAGCAGTGCACTATGACAGTGATCACGTGAGAAATGCTCTCTCGACTACCCAAACCCTACCACTACCTGGATGGATGCTACTCCTAAACCAACTCCAGTCGCCAGGAATAAAGGGGAGTTTGTTCCTTTTCTTTCCTTTTCTTATTTTCCTTTATGTTTATACTTGCATGTTTGTTTGCTTTTATACGTTGCAGTCATGTTTTGCTTCCTCATTCTGCATTTTGTTTGGTCTTGAATAAACCTTGCTTGATTTCCAGTTGTATCTCCCTACATGTTCCTTTATTATGCTTTGAAAATCTTAAAAGATGGTTAAGTCTGACTATTGAGTTTTGGTTTCCTTGGTATGCTTGGGGACATTAATTGCATTTAGTCATTTGTTGTGGTGATGGACTATATCTTGTTAGATTAAGCATGACATTTTATTGTTCGCCTAGTGAGGATATTGCCATGCTTATCCTTAATCCTCTTATGTGTGATAGCATTTATGATACTTGACACTCTAGAATTTGCTTTGATTCTTTTTGAAATTAAAATAGCATAAGCTTACATGAATATGATGGAGGCAAACTTTCTTGTTGAACTCTTAGTTTTCCCTCTACTTTGCTATTGTTACTAGTGAGCATTTCACCTATTGCTTTCTTGTTTCATTGTCTTTCCTTTGTCAGATCTTCTCACTGACATTATATCCTCACTGTCATATCTTTATTAGTTTATTCTTCCCTTGAGCATGCGATGAGAGAATGGGGTGATTGCATGATGAGTTACATTTTTATTTGCCTATTATTAGCCTCTATTATTGTGAGTTTTAGATGTTATCATGCTTTGTCACATTGTCTGAGGCAGGTTTTAAGTGTGGGGGGAAGACAAGTGCGTATGGACCAATGATTGTAGAAAAAAAATCTCTCTATGTACTCAAAAAAAAAAGAGAAAAAAATAAAGATGACAAATGAAAAAAATGAAAAAAAAGTGAAAAAAAAAGTGAAAAAAAAGAAGTGAAAAAAAAGAGAAAAGAATGAAAAATGAAAGAGAGAGAAAAAAAAAATCTCAAGTATTTGGGATTTTGTTAATGAGGAATAAGAAGGAATATTTTCATAAAAAAAATCGATGTATACTCATTTGATATTATTATTGAGAGAAACACAAGGAGAATTTTGAGTGTTGGATGTTTGGGTGAGATTTTTTTTATTTTGGCATATTATTTGATGGTATACGTCATGTTGATTACCCCAATGCTCTCATATTCTCTGTAATCTTCTTTGTTATCTACCCTTCTTGTTCTCTTGTTAGCACGTGGTTTCATCATTAGTCATTGAAAATCCCTCTTGATTTGTTTACTTATGTCATAGTAGTGGAGACGTAGAAAATAAGCAAGCATATGGAAGTGCAATGTCATGAATGCTTTGAGAGAACTCCACTTTCATATTTGTTATTTTTGTGAGCATCAGTGCATATATCTATCTTGTGAGGTTTTTGTCATGCTTAGTTTATTCAAGTTGATTGAAATTACCATGTCTTTTGACTTATGTGAGATTTGGAACCATAAATACATTGATTCTTGAGACTTGATGATCCTAAGTAATCCTCTTTTATTATTTTCAAAGTATCGATAGGGGATGTAATGTTTGGGAGATATTTTCTTTTCTTTTAGTTTTGTTTGCTTGCTCGAGGCGTGCAAGAATTAAGTGTGGGGGTGTGATAACTAACATTTTATGTCATTATATGTACTCATTTAATTAGCATTTTTTTTATCCTCTCGTACGTTTAAATCATGTTTATATCATATTTTATGATTAGGATCTATTTTTGGAGCTCATTATAATTTCCTCTAAATTTTGGCATTATTTCATGATTTTTGTAGGGAATTAAACATTGAACCTTGTACCAAGGCTTGAATCAAAGTAATTAGACCCAATGCTAGTGTTGAGGAGTTTGGTTCAATTTAAGCATGGTCTAACTTGAAGGCTTGGTTCAATTCAAATGAAGGTGGTTCAATTCATCCAACCCAATTTTGACCCAAGAAAAGAAAAACCTCATCCGCAACAACCCTGAGTCCGACTCATGGACTGGACTCGAACTCCTTCTCTCTTTCTCATCACGTGAAGGGAACAAAAGAAAGGGGTTGTTGGGCCGAATGGATGTGGGTTGGGCTAAAGAAACCAGGGCTGCTGGGCTGAACCCACGCGGAAAGGGATGGGAACAAATACAAGGAGAACATAATCGATCCGGGAGCTATCATCCATGCGGAGGGGGGACTCCATCTTCTTCTTTTCTCATCAAAGGCCGGCGGCCACTGCCTCCACCACCGTCGGCCAGCCCATTTCCTCTCCACCTCTTCCATCTTCTCCCTCTCCACCTCTTCCACCTTCTCAGGCCATCGATCAAGAGGAGAGGAATCCCTATCGGAGAACCCTAGCGAACTCGACTCCATCTTCTTTCTCCATCTCTGGCCATCTCCTTCTCCTTCATCCAATCTCGGCAGCAGCTATTCACGCCAGCCCCTTCATCACAGCGGGCAGCAACCACTTCATCACAGCCGGCAGCCACCTCTTCACAGCAGCTCAGCTTCAATTTCCAGCGATTAATCCATGTCTTCATCAGATTTGGTTGTTGGTTTGATGTAGTGGAATGTTTGTGATTGATTGTTGAATGCCTGTATTTGATGGATCTTTCCCATTTCAAATTGCACGTACTTGAAGCAATTTCGAGCATGCCTACTTGTGTTTGGTCAAATGCCTCTTCCAATAGTTACTTTCAATTGTGATGTTTCATAGTTGCTTAACTTTTGTTTTGTATTGATCATCCCATTGCTTTAAGTTACATGTCTTCATTTAAATGCAATTAAGTTAGGTTAGATTAGATTTCTTTACTGCTGTAGGTTTTGCTCCATGTTTAGATTAGATTAGTTTCGTCAATATTTTATTTCAAGTTGCCCTTTTCTTTTCTGCAAGTATAGTTTAGATTAGATTAGATCTCCTTTACTCGTATTGTCTTTCATTAATTAGGATTAGATTTCATACTTACTTTGCTACTTCATTTTGTAGTCTTAGCGCTCAAATCCAAACCCCCAGGTTAATATCCCAAAATCTAGAAGCAATAACATACGATTCTAAGATTTATTATCCTATTATTACATTCCTTGAGAGAGACGACTCGACTTACTCTATACTATATTTGTTTAGAGGAGTTCGACATTTTAATTGTATTTGATACTCGTGGTACGACACTCGTGGTTATCAGAGATCCCTTAGATCTTTGATCCCCAAGGATGAGTCTTGCTTCACTCAAGTCCTTCACAATTGTGTGGACAACCATACCCTTACGTCTGATAATATTTCGTTATTGTTGCCAACTAACAAAATATTATCTACGTATAGTACAATTAATACCACTCCGTTTCTGTCACACAACATCATCCGTCCTTTGAACAATCCATATCACTGGATTTATCTCTTCAAAGCGGATGATCCTTGTCATAGGTCTAGGGATCCCGTTCATGTTTACTTAGGACCCAGTCCATAGACTCTCCAAGAACATGAGACTTGTAGGTTGAGCAACAACCCTCCCACTATGACAAGGTACCCTTTGTATATCTTTAGTGACACGAGATGCAGTACCTTGTGGTATCTCCTCTTGTACAGTTGGTACTAAGATTGGAATGTCCCTCTATTTAATTTACTCAGAGTAACTCTACACCTATACTTGTGGTTTATTACATATTCATATTCCCAAGAATCAGATATTCATCCCAACGAACATCCTCTGATCCTTAGGACCACCTTATTGTTCCCTTAGGATATCCTACGAATATATGCACTAGATTTCAACTTGTTGGTGTGTAACGCCCGCTTTTTTTTTTCCTAAAGCGGCGTTACGCTGACATACTTAAGGCATGTAACATCATACTGCAGCGGAATAACTTAACATTACATATACATGCCCCTACTACCATCCCTAATATAATGACATGGAACTTCACATATGAACATCATGCTTAATCATCATATCATAACATGCTTAACATCATACCATAAGGTTCATATCATATCATACTGGACATCTTATCATAAAGTTCCATAAGTCACTATTCGAGCATATAGGTAGCAAAATGAAGTTCTTAGCATAAACGGTTAACATATTCGATTTCATGGGCCAAGTCACCAACACACACATACTTCAGGCCCTCCTGCTGCTTCCTCGTTATCCCCTTGCATGATCTGCGGTATAAGGAAAGAAGACTATAAGCACACAGGCTTAGTAAGACTCTTTCCTACTCACTAAAACATTCGTCATACATAAACTTTAACATACTTGATGCTCTACTTAAAACATAACATCTTAGATCACTTTAGCATGGCATGCACATAAACATGGTAAACATTTTAAGCATGGCATAATTCATGGCATACATCATAAACATAGTAGCATGGCATTCTTCATGGCATAAATCGTAAACATAGTAGCATGACATCTTTCATGGCATAAATCATAAACATAGTAGCATGGCATTCTTCATGGCATAAATCGTAAACATAGTAGCATGACATCTTTCATGGCATAAATCATAAACATAGTAGCATGTCATTCTTCATGGCATAAATCGTAAACATAGTAGCATGGCATCTTTCATGGCATAAATCATAAACATAGTAGCATGACATTCTTCATGGCATAAATCGTAAACATAGTAGCATGGCATCTTTCATGGCATAAATCATAAACATAGTAGCATGACATTCTTCATGGCATAAATCGTAAACATAGTAGCATGACATCTTTCATGGCATAAATCATAAACATAGTAGCATGGCATTCTTCATGGCATAAATCGTAAACATAGTAGCATGACATCTTTCATGGCATAAATCATAAACATAGTAGCATGGCATATTTCATGGCATAAATCATTCATTCTCATGCATACTTCTTAACATGAAACGTAAGCATAAAATCTTATCATCATAGCATAATGCATAACATGAATGGATGCATGAGTGGAATGCATATACATATATGGATGCTTAGTTTAAAATCATACTTTTCATGAACATATTTTTCATAAACATACTTTTCCATAATGAATGCATGGACAATGCATATATATCATAAGGATGCTTAATCTTTTATAACATACTTTTCCTTTCTTAAACATAATCATCATAACATCATTTGGGCCCTGGCTTGTACCACATACATACATCATAAGCGCGCATCCCTAAGTAAATACGAGGTAGCTAGCCTCGACCTACTAGGGTAAGGACAGCATAGTCGGTAGTCCCCGAACCGAGGCGTTCTTAAGGTGCCCATCCCTGTTGCACAGCTACGGTAGTGCCAGAACCGTGGACAGCATAGTCGGTAGTCCAGAACCGGGGCGTTCTTAAGGTGCCCATCCCTTGGACCCATACTTCGGTCCGGTACA
Source organism: Boesenbergia rotunda (assembly GCA_024364735.1). Lineage (NCBI taxonomy): Eukaryota > Viridiplantae > Streptophyta > Magnoliopsida > Zingiberales > Zingiberaceae > Boesenbergia > Boesenbergia rotunda. Next base: position 74,864 of record JAGFNQ010008918.1, on the reverse strand, counting down.
AGCCCATACATAAAGTAAAATACTTTTCATGCTTCATCATTCATAAGCCATTCATGGCATACTTATCATAACATAACTTGTTACGGCTCGGCCCGTCTACCGGCCCATTTACCGGTCCTCTCGACCGTCGTACCGTCGACCATCGACCGTGCCGTTTTATCATTCATAGCATAACTTGTTACGGCTCGGCCCGTCTACCGGCCCATTTACCGGTCCTCACGACCGTCGTACCGTCGACCATCGACCGTGCCGTTTTATCATATTTATGCCTTAAAGGCATAAGCATCATTCTTTCATTCATCATACTTGTCATTCATCATTTTCATTCATAGACATGGTGTATGTACGCATCATTCATAGAGCATGGCATACATTCGTATACATGGCATATCATTCATAACATGGCATATCATTCATAACCGTGGCATATCATTCATAAACATGACATAACATTCGTAAACATGGCATATCATTCATAACATGACATATCATTCATAACCATGGCATATCATTCATAAACATAACATAACATTCGTAAACATGGCATATCATTCATAACATGGCATATCATTCATAAACATGGCATATCATGCATAACCATGGCATATCATTCATAAACATGACATAACATTCGTAAACATGGCATATCATTCATAACATGGCATATCATTCATAAACATGGCATATCATGCATAACCATGGCATATCCTTCATAAACATGGCATATCATTCATAACATAGCATATCATTCATAAACATAAATCACATCTTACCGTAGGGCTATTGGGACCCTTACTTGAAATAAATCTTAACTTTTTCCCTATTAACCCATATTGGCCGAAACTTGTGGAGTCCCAAGGCTATGTAAAAATTCACATAATCACCATCCATCATCCTTATATCATGGCAACACATAAACATATGCTTGAAGTTAAAGACTCAACCCTTAAACCTTGGGTCCTTGGGGTTGGCCGAACCATATGGGCCTCTAGGGTACTCCAAAAATTCCCAAAAATTATACTTAACCTATACACATCATAAGGGAACATTAAATAACTTTATCATGATTTTTAACATATTTATAGACATTTAAATCATGGTGGCCGAAACCCTTGAACTTAAGGTTCTGAGTTTTGCTTCTTTCATGTTGGCCGAAACATATGGGGCCTCTAGGGTACCCCAAAAATTCCCAAAAATTATACTTAATGTTTAAAAATTATAAGGGAACATTAAATAACATTATCATGATTTTTAACATATTTTTATACATTTAAATCATGGTGTCCGAAACCCTTGAACTTAAGGTTCTGGGTTTTGCTTCTTTCATGTTGGCCGAAATATATGGGGCCTCTAGGGTATCCCAAAAATTCCCAAAAATTATACTTAATGTCTAAACATCATAAGGGAACATTAAATAACATTATCATGATTTTTAACATATTTTTAGACATTTAAAACATGGTGGCTGAAACCCTTGAACTTAAGGTTCTGGGTTTTGCTTCTTTCATGTTGGCCGAGACATATGGGGCCTCTAGGGTACCCCAAAAATTCCCAAAAATTACACTTAACTTCTAAACATCATTAGGGAACACTAAAAAATATTATCATGATTTTTAGCATAATTATGGACCTTTAAAACATGCTGGCCGAAACCTTTGAACATAGGAACCTTGATTTTGTTTCTCTTCAACATTAAATCCGAAAACTAACCCATATATCATGCCAAAAATCATGGAAATCATAGGTAACTATTATACCATAGGTGAGAGAATCTTACCTTAGATTTCTTGATTTTTAGACCTTGGATGGAAAGAAGAAAGAAGACTTGACCACACCTAGCCCTTAGAACCTTGAGAAGACCTTAGATCTTGGAGAAGGAGACCTTTTGTGGAGTTTTCTCAAGGGAGAATTCCTCCTTGTGTGCTCGGCAAGAATGGAGAAGGAAGAGAGGAGCAAATTCAATTGATGGCATGAAGAATGAAACTCCCAAACCCCCTTATTAATCAACCATTAAGGTGGTGAATGAAGAGTTTTCCATGGCCCTTCATCTTCTTCTACCATTTAACCACCATTCACTTCCTTTCCTCACAAGAATTCCTTGCTAGGTGAGTTGGTTAAAGCATTTATTGTTGTACAAGAGGTCCAAGGTTCAATCCTTGCCCCATGCACCTTTATTTTTATTTTATTTAATCCTTTTTCTTATTTTCAAAAATTTCCCTTTTATTTCGAAAATTCTCCAAAAATCACCCATAATTATGCCAATATTCCCAAATAAAATCCTTTTATATTTATATAAATTTTACCCAATTAAAACCCATTTTTGGAGCCCATTTAAGGCCCATTAGTACCTAATTCCTCGAATTAAATAGGAAAATTAAACTAATACTTACCCATAATCATGCTAATATGTCTAATTAAATCCTATTTATCTTTATACTAATTTTCACCTAAAATCCACCGATAATTATGGTACTAGCAAGCCCATATAAGGCCCATTAGTGCCCCTTTTTCCCAATTTAAATGGGAAAACATGGATTTTCTAGGCCAAAGTTTGTATTATTACCTCTAGGTCCTTCGGAAAATTATCTAGACATGCTTAATATTTTAATAAAATATTAAGAGAATTTTCCGGGTCATTACATGGTGTCTCTTTACTACTCATAATCTGAACATGGCTTAGACTAACCCTTTGCTTAGTCCACATCTCTATGGTCTTAAGAGATTACTGATTTAATCAGAATCAAGCATACACACCTTCATATCCAAGACATACTTCTTTGAACAAATTTGGCTAATCTCGGAGAGGCTTATCATCTTCTTAACCTACTAGCTTAAGAGACCTTCTTCCTTCCATACATTGCACCATACTGTTGGGGCACTTCAGGTGCATTGAATTGGGATCAAATCTCAATTCTCTGACGAGTATGTCCTATAACTATCCCCAGAGGTACTTGTCACTATGATCTAATCATAATGTCCAATACTTTTACTCTGATGTTTCTTCTCCATCAGACTCACAGTACATCAAGTAAATGTATTTTGTCCTTTGAATAATTGTTCATAAACAAAGTATTCAAAGGTACCTTTATTCTAGAGAGACTAAGCACCTATACTTATCAGGATGAACCAATTCCTATATATCTTTGGCTCTAGGCCCCCAGGCTTAGAACAAGCCTATTTGGTTTTGTTACTTCCCTAGTAAGAGTCAAAAGATCATAAGGAAGACAAGTCTTCCACAACCAATAAACCCTAAGGCCTTTTGGTTGATCACTTTTGAATCCCACTAGAGTTTAACAAACCAAACCTTAGAGACAAAATATATGTTTGGTTTCACTTTGGAAGGATCCTTTCTCTTACATTAGTTAAGATGACAAGCTTATCGCATCATGGGAGCCTTTTGGCTTTATGTATTAATTTCCTATCTCATGTACTTCAATAGATATTTCTTCTATTCCACTTTTAACAAATAAAAGCAATAGAAAATATCTTATTCCAGAAACTGAACAAAAAGTTCTTTCCCAAAAACTAAGTACAAAAGGCAATCTCCATAAATCCAAAACTATGTCAACCTATGCTAAAGACATAAATAAAATAGATAAAACTCCCACTGCAAAAGTCATCTCCATAGCCTATACATGTGGTCAGCAATATCCTCCTCAGTTAGCCATCAGGTTTCTTGAAACCCTTGCAGACAAATGCAGACATGATTAGTGGCATCAGTATCTACCCACCAGGTACCGGTAGATATCACCGCTAAACATGTTACAACGACACAAGAAGAAAATATACCTGCGGTACTACTCTGACGACGGGGACAATCCGTCTTCCAATGTCCTGACTGCTTGCACACAAAGCACTTGCCTTTCGGCTTCTTTATGCATCCCTGAGGTCCCTGTAATCCTGCTACTTTCTTTGCCTCAAAACGATTCTTCTTCTTCTTTCCTTTCGGTTTAGAAGTAGGAACTTCTTGAGCAATGAAAGTCAGTGAACTCTGAAGAGAAACCGCCTCTGCAGCCTCAAGTTCTGTCAGAAGTTCTGCCCACAAATATGAATGCTTGTCCATAATGTAGCTTAGGCGAAACTTCTCAAAACTCCCTGGTAGCGATTGGAGGATAAGATCGACCTGGGTTTCCCCATCGATCTGAGCTCCAAGAATTTCTATCTCCTTCAGCCAAGCCATCATCTTGAGGACATGTTCTCTTACAGGCATCCCCTCAACCAAGATGGTAGTGGTCAAGTTCTTCATTACCATCTACCTAGTGATTCGATTACTTTGTCCAAAGAGTTCATCGAGTTTGGATGTTTTTTCACTGGTAATGGAAGAAGCCTGATTTTGATGATCATCGGTCGTCTCGTCTACTTCTAGCCATTTCCTAAAATATTCAAACTCCTCTTTGGTATTAATCTCATTAGGCATTTCGGTACAGAACTCGGCAAGATCACACTTAGGTTCCTCAGCAGTAGAGACAAAATCCATATTTAATTCCCAATACATTTTATCACTAGGGGCATTTAATTGGTTTTCTCTTTGAATTAGGTCAAGTGGGTCAAGATCCATTTTAGAACACCTAAGAATCATAACAATCACACACTTTAGATTTATGAAATAAATTGACACCTCAAAACAATTTATTACAAAAACTACCAACACCTCAAACACCGAAAATTTCATATGCCACGATGGTGTGGACGTATACGAACTCTACATTCGTGAGAGGAGGTTTTACTAATTAATTTTACTATCTTGTCATCCTAACATTTTGACAAGTAAAATTAATAGTTGGTCCTCTTCGACCCTACAAATGATAGCAATGACTCCGATGGGGAGGATACTATTATTTGTATCTATGTGTTTACCACTACACGACACCAAGAAAAATTATCTCTGATTATGTGTCTTCCGATGGGGAAGTACACACACTCGTCAATAATTTCCTATAGTATTTTCTGACCTAGTGATCCACAGAACAAGCCCATCCGATGGGGAGGAAGGCACTCAAAGCCGACGCGCAGACTTGTTCACATCGCATATCAGATTGCAGTGGAGGCCATGGGACCCTTAGGGTCTCTCTCCCACTTAGTTATTTGCTTTGAGGTTTTTACATGCATTCACACAACAAGAACACACAAACCAAAATAATAGAGCAATGAAAAAATCCTAGATTTTTTCAACTATTATGGCCTTGGTCTCCAATGCGCCTCCAGTCGTGTCATCACCTCGTCCACTCCATCCTATCCATGCGCAAGCCACCATGAAGGATTCCCCGAGCCGAGATGACTAGCTAACTAATTTACATCCATTGATCCTATACTCCACGAAGCAGTGTCCATGTCATCTAGATCAAAAGTTAATAGAAAGCGTGGCTAAACAAGTACCATATTTAATTACAAAAATTAAATAGCTTATCTAGCCTCGTCGACCCCGAGGATTCAAATAATTTACATCATATAATCAATCACATACAAACAACACAATTGTCATAATAGTTGGAATCTAGTGCCTGTAACACAAAGTTAGCCTACGCACATCCAAATATTATCCAGCAAAACAATGTACATGATAATGTGCAGAAAAATAACCGAATCCTAAACACACATATCCGAAAACATAGCTCTGATACCACTTGTTGGTATGGCTTGGCGGTTTCCAAGACAACCACATGCTCGCATTTGAAAGACCTCTCCACGGCTACGGATTAAAAATTTAATCCGAATAGAGACCCGTCCTTCTAATGACCCACTCATCGTCGTGTTAATTAATCCAAGTCACAACTTAGCCAAAACCGAGGTTAAGGCCTTGTAACTTTCCGGATTAATTAACCACGGAAAAGATGACGATTTTGATCACCAATTTTTTCGTTTATCTTCGGGGTCTAGTTAGTTAATTATTAACTATGATATCATATCAAAATAACAAACTAACGTACATAAAATGACGAGACAAAAGCAAAGTGGCACAAATAAAACATAGCAAAACAAAACTGGAGCACGGGAGAAATATACCTCGCAGTTTACCTCGCAGTCTTCTATCTAATGACCCACCCTCTTGGACGTCGTGTGGGCGACGATCTACCAATTCTCGGAGTCACCAAGGCCTCGAATCAATCCCTTCTCTTCTTCCTCTCTTTGCGCCAACTCCAAACACTAGGTTTAGGGTTTGGCTCCCGCCGGCATCCCTTAAGGAAGAGGAGAACAAGATCAAGAAGAAGAGCACTTCTTCTTCACCTCCACCCGAGCCAACCTCCTCTACTTCTCCCCTCTTCACGGCAACAAATCCACAAGGAAGAAGAACTCCTCAGGCTTCTCCTTTTTCCAGCGACGCACACCAAGAGAACCGCCTCCTTCGCTAGCGCTCTAAGCTTCTTGCTCCCTTCCTTCCACACACCACAAAGGAGAAGAGAACTCCTCATCTTGTGTGTGTCTGCAGCCGAAGATGGAGAAGAATAGAGCAAGAAAGAAGGAGAAGAGAAGCTCTCTTTCTCCTCCAATGTCAGCGCCGACTCCCACCTTGCACCACCGGCTTCCCCTCCTTCCCAGCTCAGCCGCACACCACCAAGGGTTGAGGTCTCCTCCTCCCTTGCTCTGTGATCGAATGTGGGCTTGGGGATGAGAAGAACACAAGAGGAGAGACTTCTTCCCTTCTACCGCCGGTGCCTTGGGTTAGAGAGGAGAAGAGAATAATGAGAGAGAGGGAGAGATGTAGGGGTTTATATAGGGGATTAATTGGAAATATTTTCCAATCAATTATGGATTGTTTCCAAAATTTTATATAGAATAATTCCTTAATTAATCCAAGATTAATTCCTTTAAGTATTCCATGATTAATTCCTTAATTAATTCGAGATTAATAACTTAATTAATTCCAAATTAATTCCTTAATTAACCAGCCTTGTATCATGACTCCTATGGGGCTTTATTGGGCTAAGATAGGGAGCATGAGGAGGAGTTGGTTCTTGGCCCGCTAATGGATCCAAACCCGATCCATTAATGGAGATCCATTCCACTAAAGGATCCCATTGTACTTTCTCACCAACCCCATATTTTCATATGGGCTTCCACTATTGCGAGTCATCAATCTCCCTATGATTAAGATATTGTATGCCCGATAATTAATTTAATTTACTGATAATTAAATTAATTATCCTCTTGATCCTTGATTAGTACCACTCAACCTTTCGACATGTCAGACCATGGTCCACTTGCATGATTTGACATGACGATCCTTTTGAGCTCACCAAGGGGGCATCATCACCCTGACTCACCAGGACCCGGATTCCGTCAATAATCAACAGCACATCATATTATTAATATTATCTCCCAACCTACCTGGCCTATCGATCTAACGGAATATATCTCGCCCATTGGTAAATCAAAGATATAATAATTAATAATATATGTCTGTTATTATTTCAAGATTAAGAGATCGTACTTCATTATATTATCTGAGGTCTAATCCAATTTACTGAGTCAGTACAAAAATTGGATGACCTCTCTTTTGGTCCTACTCAATGTACACTAAGCACACTAGTGTAATCCCGATGGTTTGTCCAACATCATCTCGGTTGTGAGCCTCTTTCTTATGCTTCGGTAAGGAACCTGATAACATGATCTTCTGTGCGACACCACGCACCATGTTATCTACAATGCCAAGCATCAGACGTTTAGTGCACATACTAATATAAACATGCACTGTGTGATTTTCTAATTCTCTTTAAAATGTAGATGTATCCTAACCAAAAGGCAAGACATTTAGTATACATCCCAACAATTAGCGCCGCACACAAGCAAGGGAAGAGGAGAAGAACTGGCGGCAAGGAAGGAAGTTCCTTGCGGCCCCGCGAGCTAGGGCTGAGGGAACCGCCGGGTTTTGGTGGCAAGAAAGGAACTTTCCTTTCTTCTTTTCTCCTTCATCTGCTTCCTTAGCTTCCTCTCCGGTACTTCCTTGTGGCCAGCAGGATTTGGAGTCCTTGGAAGGCCAGTGGCGCAAGGAGGAGAGGAAGAAGAAGGGCCGGCGGAAAACCCTAGCTCTAGGTTTGGTTAGTGCGTGAAGAAGATGTAGATAGGAAGGCCTTGGTGATTCCCGGTTCTTGGTAGATCATCGCCCATATGATGTCCAAGAGGGGAGGGTCATTCGATAGAAGATCGCAAGGTAACGGGAAGGCATAAACTCTTCCTTAGCTCCTTGATCTTATAATTTTATGTGGTTGTTAATTAATTATCATGTTCTTAATTATTTGATAATTATTGTTGATAATTAATTATTTGGACTCCGATAATAATTATAAAAATCGGCAATCCGCTCATCGTCTTTTCTGCGACTAATTAGTTAGGTGAGTTACAAGGCTTGAACTTTATGTTTGGCTAAGTTGTAACTCGAATCAATTAGTACGATGACGAGATGGTCATTTGGGAGATATGTCTCCATTCAGATTAAATTTTTTAATTCGTAGATAAGGAGAGGATTCCCATGGACGACCAGGTATTCGCTTAGGAATCCCACCAAGCTATCCAACAGGAGTTGGCGCCGCAAGCAAGGGAGGAGGAAAGGGGATAGGCGGCTGGGTTTTGGTGAAGAAGAGACTTGTTTCTCTTCTTCTTCTTCATCTTCTTCTCCTTCCTCTCCGGTGCTTCCTTGTGGTCGGTGAGCTTTGGGAGCTTTGTGTGGCCGAAGGCGCAAGGAAGAGTGGAAGGAGGTGGCCAGCGGCAATCCCTAGTGGCTAGGGTTGGTTGGCGCAAGAAGAGGGTGAGTTTAGAAGGCCTTGGTGACTTCGGTTCTTGGTATATCATTGCCCACACGATGTCCAAGAGGGGAGGGCCATACAATAGAAGATCAAGAGGTAAAAGAAAATGTATAACCTTCTCTTTGGTTCCTTGTTTTTCTATCATTTTATGTGTGGTTGAATAATTATCTCTGTCTTAATTATTTGTTAAATAATGATGATAATTAATTATTTTTGACCCTGATAATAAACACAAAAATCGACGATCCACTCGTCCTCTTTTCCACGACTAATTGGTTAGGCGAGTTACAAGGCTTGAACATCATGTTTGGCTAAGTTATAACTCGAATCAATTAGTACGACGGTCGTTTGGGAGATAGGTCTCCATTCGGATTAATTTTTAATCCGTAGATATGGAGAGGTTTCCCATGGACGACCAGGTGTTCGCTTAGGAAACGCGCCAAGCTATCCGACACCTAGGCGCCTGGTAAATCAGGCACCTGGCCATACTGGGCAGCTAATATCAATCAGGCACCCAGGAAGCTTTTCCCATGTCCATGTTTTTCCTGCATTTGCTCTCCTATCTTGCCTCCAACTCCAGGTACCTGCAAGACAATAGAACATACAACAAGACAAATAATCTTAAGCCTTAATTGATTGGTTCTGACTTTGGATTTCAACTGAAATCCTAGGTGGAATCGACGCCTACTGTTCCCTTTCCCGGGGAATGCGTCCTCACCTACTCCACCCTTGGAGAAGTTACCTTTGCCAACCGGGACCTCCGGTTGGACTTTTACTCAACCTCCAAGAACCCGGATCTCGAGATGTCTAACCTTGACCGTCTCTACTTCTGTCCGTGATGCCCACTCGGCTAAGTCTTTTGCTTGTTCCTCGACCAGGACTTCGTGCTCGGCCTTCGAGACTCCCGGATCTCGAGACGTCCGACCTCAACCAGTCTCTATTTCTGTTCGTAGTCCTCACTTGGAAAGACTCCATTGCCCGATCCCCGACCACGACTTCATGCTCAGTCCCTCGGACCAAGACTTCTTGCCCAGCTTCACTCACCAGGACTTCATCCACCTAGCTTCACTCACTAGGACCTAGCTTCACTCACTAGGATCCAGCTTCACTCACTAGGATTTCTAGCTTCACTCACTAGGACCCAGCTTCACTCACCAGGATTTCTAGCTTCACTCACTAGGACCCAGCTTCACTCACCAGGATTTCTTCCACCTAGCTTCACTCACTAGGATTTCTGTTAGGATGTATACTAAAAGCCTAGTTTTTGTATGAACATCTATATTTTGGAATAAGAATCACGTGGTCATTGTTTGCATTTTATATTTATTATATGTGTGCATATTGCCTATTACTTTACATTGTAGATAACATGGTGTGTGATGCTACATTGAAGATCATGTTATCAGCTCCTTGTAAAGTATAAGTAGTGGCTCACAACCGAGATGGATTTGAACAAACCATTGGAATGGTTGTAGTGTAATTTGGTATTAGTCTATCTTGACTATAGAATTACACTAGTACACTTTGTGTGTATTGTGCAGGACAGATTAGAGGTGATTTAATTTATACTGACTATATAATCGAATCAGACCTCATTTATTATGATGTACATGCTCTTAATCCCGGTATAATAACGGGCACATGTACTTAATATTTTTTTCTTTAATTTTTCAATGGGCGAGATTTATTCATTAAATCGATAGGCCCGGTAAATTGGGAAATAATATTATTTACATGGTGTGCCATTGATTATAGAAGGAAATCGTTATATTAGGATGATGATGTCCCCTTAAGGAGCTCATAAAATTCATCATGTAAATCATGCTGGTGGACTTGGTCCAACATGATGATAAGGTTGAGTGGTACTACTCATGGAGTTAAATATTAATTAATTAAATTGTCAGTAATTTAATTAATTAATTGACATGTGATATCTTAATCACGGGGAGATTATGTACACATAATATGGTGGAGCCCATATTTAATTATGGGGTTGGTGAGGTAGTTCAAATGATAACCCATTAGTGGAGTGGGTTATTATTAATGGGTTGGGTTTAGGATCCATTAGGAGACCAAAACCAACTCCTCCTCATGGTCCCTATTCTGGCCTATATATACCTCATGAGTCATGAGACCAAGGCCATAACAATTAACCCTAAGCCTCTCTCTTTTCTCTCTTCTCTAATTCTCTCTCCTAGGTTTTGGTGGCGTCGGTGGTAAAGAAAGGAGAGGGTGGTCGGTTGGGAAGCAAGGGAAGGAGAGTTTGTATTCTTCTCCTCTTCATCATCTCTTCATCTTCTCTTGTCTCCACCTTGGTGGTGTTCGGCGCCGGAAGCAAACTAGGGAGAGTTTTTGGCCGGCGGTGCAACCTTGTGGTGGGCGGCGCCGGCACAAGCAAGCAAAGGAAGAGGGGCGGTGGCTAGGACTTAGGGGAGAATGAATTTGTTTCTTTCTTCTCTTCTTCTTCTTTCTTATCTTTTTCCCCTCTTGGGCGCTGACGCAAGCAAGCAAAGGAAGGTTCTTCCTTTTGGCCGGCGGCAAGAGGGAGGAGAAGAAGTGTTGGTGCCCCGGTAAGTTTTGATGTGATCAACCAGGTTAAGTTAGGTCCGGGTATATTTAATCCCTCTGCTAATTGTGCAGGAGCTTAGCTACGAAGGAAGTTGAGCTTAAGACGTAGCGGACGAGAAGGATTGTGCAGGGTGTTGGGACCGGGTGCATGCCGACGCGGACACGTATTGTAATTGTTACTTAATTACATGCAGCGGAAACAAAAGCATGAATAATTTCCTAAATTATTTAACACATATCCTAAGCATGCAATGTGTTCACATAATCGTAATATAAAATTTTTGCAGAAAAGGAAATTACTCTAAGAATTACCTTGCGTAACTTGGAAGAAGAGACGAGATCCAACCGTTAGCGTCCCTTGAAAGCTCCGCCTCTATTCATATCCACGCCGAGTATCGTCGGGATGACTTCAATAAGCCACGAGTTTCGTGTTCACGAGAACTACTAGATTCTCCGTGAACACGACGAAAACCGAGAGAGTAATCAAATCGAAAGACTCACCACCAAGGTTGGCCGAAGAGGAAGATCGTCGCAAGGAAGAACTTCGTCGCCTTGATGCTTCTCCTTGTGCTCACGGCAAGAAGAAAGAAGGAAGGCCTATGGCCGGCCAAGAGAGAGGGAGAGAAGAAGAGGAGAGAGCCCAAGCAATTCTTGGATGGATCCTCTTCCATGGCACCCCTTGGGTCCTTTATATAGGGAGAGGTTTCTTAATTCCTAAGCAAACCTCTCCTTGATTATGGAATAATTTCCAATCAATCCATAATCAAGGCTCTCATGATCAAGCTGCTTCTTCTTGATTATGGAATAATTTTTCAATCAATCCATAATCAAGGCTCTCTTTCTTTTGGCATGATTATATAAAATTTATAAACCAAACCAACCATTGGTTTATTATATAAAAATTTATAAAACAAACCAACCATTGGTTCATTATATAAATTTTATTAAACAAACCAACTCATGGTTCATTATATAAAAATTTATATGAAATTTATATAACCTTTTATAAAATAAACCAACGTTTGATCTATTTTATAAAACAAACCAAAATAGCCTTATCCTCTTATGGTGGTGGCCGGCCATGACAAGAAGAGAGGAGGCCCCCTTCCTTGGCCGGCCCATCTAACCCCAATTGGATCAAATCCCTTAATGAATTAAACTTATTTAATTCACCCAATAAGTCTTTAAATGACTTAGCCATTCTATGCTTCCGATGCGTCTGAAATAAATTCAATTTTGACTATTGTTTGGACTTACCAAAAATAGTCTATCTCGATTGGTGAATCCAATTCTCAACTCGTTTTAAATCCTTCGAATTACTCGTTATGTGTGTGACCAAATAGGTTGTCAATTTATGTTGGCCGTCCATAATTAACTAATTAATTATAGAACGATCATGAGTGACACCTAGTAGTACATCATGATCCCCAATTAATTGAAAGATCAATGGTTGACCTCAGAAATGATTCTGAAACCCTTCAGCAGCTATAATGAATCGTGCCTTATTCCCTTCACTATCTTATACCCACTTGGTTCAGGACATGGTCTATGTGTGTCAGTCCCCACTAGGCTGACTACGTCAAACCTAGCCCAAGTAACGTTTCCTCGTCCTATGGATTCTAATTACTCTCATATATTTAAGAGATTCATACTCTGAACATGCCATGCTCTGGCCAGAGGCTTCGAGTAACAATCCGACGATAGGCCTCGGGTATACATCTCCTCGCAAGGAGTGATGAATACTTTGTAAGCTGTTCAAACATCTTCGGGCACTTCGACATATACCCAATCATCCTGGGTCCACACCTCCTTGGAGATGCTTGCTTAAGATGTCAAAGTATAAGTCTCCATGACCAAGATGACTTGAACACCGCAAGTCAAAGGAACATCGCACTTAAGATGCAGTAAGAACTTCACTGACATATCTATATGTAGACTACCATATGAAGTTTTACAGCCAGTCACTCCAATGAACTAGTTCCCTTAACTAGCATTCATGTTTATCTCCGGACATCTCAATGTCACTAGCCAGTGAGAATCAGTTGATTAGAGAATAACCCATGCTAGTCTCAACAGAATTGATAGTGTCCGTATTTATCAATTCATCGACTAGGGACAATTTCAATACTTCACAATTGCACATGTAGAGATAATCACTAGTTGTGAATTCATCACAAATTCTCTCATGCTGTGAATTGTATTGCGGACATTCAGTAAATGAGCTTAAGATCTTAATCAAATAATCATGTATACTCAAATAGTGAATATTCATTTATTAAAATAAATGATTACAATCATAAGGCGATTGCCTTATGACACTTCTCTCATATCACTAACACAGGGAAGTCAGCCGACGGGCTTAGTACAATCCGAGGGACGCAGAAGCTGCGGAAGAGTACGCCGGTGGAGCGTGAAGGACGTGCGCAGTGTCCGAGGGACGAGAAGTCGGGAGGACGGACGCTCAAGGGGCGAAAGGCCAGAGTCGAGTTCGGGTGAGCCTAACTCCGATTGGCCGAAAATCACCTAGAAGATGAACCAAAAGACTGGTCAGTTTGACCAAGTCAAACCAGGCACCTGAAACAAAAAGAATTTTATTTGTTGTTGTGAAAATTCAAACCAGCAACCTCACCTGCGTATATCACCAGCCTTACTGACTGGGATAAGGAGGAGATGTGATTAAAGTTGTTGCAAGCAGATGATAAAGTTATTTATCTGTTGCGAGCAGAAGAAGCAAAAGGCTAGTCGCCCGAAAAAGAAAGATTAAATTGTTGCTAAGAGGAATTGTACCCATGAACTCGAGAGCAGAGGCTGCCAAGCTTACCAGTTGGGATAAAGGTCAGAGACAATTTGCTCTTGCCGATATTCTTACTTAGAGATTACAATACAATCTTGAGCAGAAGATAAAAATTCCTTTATCTCATAAAAGATAAAGTCTTATCCTTTAATCAGAACCAATGGATGCAGGTTAATCCCATCCAAGATCAACCATCCAGATTACATCCATGGATCAACGGCCAAGAGAAAATTCCTCAACAATCAACAATCCAGATTTATTCTCTTAGGCTATAAATAGGCTTAGAATTTAGAATTACAAGCATCAATTGAATTGTAACCTCTCTAAGTCTTCAGTGCTACAACTGTAAAGGCTTCTCCACCTGAAGGAGTTCAGCTTGAGCGTTAACCGCCTTGGAAGCAACGTTCCAATTGCAACCAAGTTTTTTTTAGACGAGTGTTATCTCCATTATTTTTTCATAACCGTCTATTCACCCCCCTCTAGCCGGTCCACCCTGTCCAACAAGTGGTATCAGAGCCTAGTTCGCCGTAGAAGGATTAACCGCCAACTGCAGCACCATCAACCAGAATGGTCAGACCCATCATCTACCCGCCGAAATTCGAGGGGGAGTTTGTCGAATGGAAGCGCAAGATGGAGGTATTCTTCACTACAGAATTCGAATTGTTTATAATAATGCAATCTAGTTTTGCAGCTCCCGAAGAGAAGGATTTAACCAAATGGAGCAAGAAGGTACAAGCTGATTTTGTGGCGAATGGAAAAGCAGTTTACCACCTGCTTTCTGTACTCCCAACACAAGAAGTCAACCGAATCGGCACATACGCATCCGCGAAAGAACTCTAGGAAAAATTCCTAAAGTTACACGAAGGGACTTCCGAAGTTAAGCTCGCCAAAAGGGACATTCTCCGGAACCAGCTGACCAACCTCCGCATGGAAGAAGGTCAAATAGTAGCGCATTTGCACTCAAAAATAAAAGGTTTGTTAACGGAACTGACGAATCTCGGGGAAGAGGTAAGTAACCGAGATTTGTTGAGGTACGCGCTTAATTCATTTCTGAGAAATTTCGATTGAACGTCTTTGTTGATTCTTTTTTTATTGCTAAAGATCTCGAGACAACTTCGCTCGAGAATTTATTTTCAACATTTGAACTTCACGAATCAAGAATTGCAGGAAATCGAAAGACGAATGGTGTAGCCCTGAATGCGAAAACAACAGTACCAGAATCGGTATCCTCGGATGATGAAGAAGAAGAAGAAAAAGGATACTTGGTAAGGAAATTTAAAAAGTTTGTTAAATCTAATCAATTTTCAAAATTTCAGGGAAAGAAGAAATCTCTGAAGAGACGAACGGTAAAGTGCTACAATTGTGACGAAGAGGGTCACATTAAAGACAACTGTCCCAAATTAAAGAACAAGAAGAAGGAAAATCAGCTGAAGAAAAAGAAGGCACTGATAACGACATGGGATGACACGTCTTCTGACGAGTCAGAAATCGAGGAGTATGCTGGACTTGCCCTAATGGCGAGTCATCAAGAGGAGGACAACGAAGAGAGCTCATCGGAGACGAGTATCAATGAAGGGGGAGAGTCGTCTGACGAAAGCAGTAGCGACGAGGAACCACTAAGCAGCAAATACGACGACATGGTAAGTGAGGTATGTAAATTACCTCCCAACAAACTTTTTTCTATTTTAAAATCTGTTTTGAATAGTTTATGCAAAAAGAGGAGAAAGATATTGAGGTTGAAAAAGGAGTTATCTACATCATGTCCATTAAATATGTTCGATAACTTAAAAAATAAAAATGAAAATCTAGAAAATTTAGTTAAGAAATTGGAATTTGATATTACATGCCTGCTACAGAAAAAGAATCATTATTTTGAGGGGCCGAATTGGTATCTTAAGAATCACAACGGCCAACTTAGGAAAATACCAAGAAATTATGTGCCCCCTAAATTTTTAACTAACCTGGTTGATAGTAACCTATTTTGGATTCCTAAATCTGTCTTAAATTAATTTTTGTTGCAGATATTGACTAACAATTTTTATTGTGTGTCATTTTTTTAAATTGAGTACAATTTGTTTGTTACTTAAGGAAAGTTGGCTATACACTTGAAACTTTTTGAAAATTTTCAAATACTCTTCGAATTTTTATGATTTTTCTGATGAAACCATATTTTTAAATTTTAAGAATTCGAAGGAAAAAGAGTTTGATAAGATCCGATTTTTTAGAATCTATATATCGAATGTTGACTTTGTCAAAATTATTTCCAAATTTTTTAAGTCCATTTAGAATTTAAAGAATTTTTTTTAATGTAATTATATTTTCATTAGTTTGAAAAATTCTTGAAAATGCTATTTTTGAAAACTAAATTTTTTTAATCTTTTAAGCTTTAGTTAAACACTTCAATTTTTTTTCACAATATGCTAACTCTTTTTTTCATCCCCGGTTTTTGCTGTGATCAAAGGGGGAGAGTAGGCTAGTGTACAGGGGGAGATTGTAGATTTACATTGAAACATCATTTTCATGCTTAAGCTATTTATTTAATTTTACTATTTTTTACTTATTTGGTTTAACCCTAACTGAACCTGAGTTGATGCACATCAAAAAGGGGGAGATTGTTGGTGCCCCGGTAAGTTTTGATGTGATCAACCAGGTTAAGTTAGGTTCTGGTATATTTAATCCCTCTGCTAAGTGTGCAGGAGCATAGGTACGGAGGAAGTCGAGCGTAAGACGTAGCGGACGAGAAGGATTGTGCGGGGAAGTGAGCCGACGGGCTCGGTACAATCCGAGTGACACGGAAGCTGCGAAAGAGTACGCCGGTGGAGCGAGAAGAACGGGCGCGGTGTCCGAGGGACGAGAAGCCGGAGGAAGGACGCTCGAGGGACGAAAGGCCGGAGTCGGGTTCGGGTGAGCCTAACTCCGGTTGGCCGAAAATCACCCAGAAGATGAACCAAAAGACTGGTCAGTTTAACCAAGTCAAACCAGGCACCTGAAACAAAAAGAATTTTATTTGTTGCTGTGAAGATTCGAACCAACAACCTCGCCTGCGTATATCACCAGCCTTACTGACTGGGATAAGAAGAAGATGTGATTAATGTTGTTGCGAGCAGATGATAAAGTTATTTATCTATTGCGAGCAGAAGATCCAAAAGGCTAGTCGCCCGAAAAAGAAAGATTAAATTGTTGCTAAGAGGAATTGAACCCATGACCTCGAGAGCAGAGGCTGCCAAGCTTACCAGTTGGGATAAAAGTCGGAGACAATTTGTTCTTGCTGATATTCTTACTTGGAGATTATAATAGCAATCTCGAGCAGAAGATAAAAATTCCTTTATCTCATAAAAGATAAAGCCTTATCCTTTAATCAGAACCAATGGATGCAGGTTAATCCCATCCAAGATCAACCATCCAGATTACATCCATGGATCAACTACCAAGAGAAAATTCCTCAACAATCAACAATCCAGATTTATTCTCTTAGGATATAAATAGGCTTAGAATTTAGAATTAAAAGCATCAATTGAATTGTAACCTCTCTAAGTCTTCAGGGTTACAACTGTAAAGGCTTCTCCGCCTGAAGGAGTTCTGCTTGAGCGTTATCTGCCTTGGAAGTAACGTTCCAGTTGCAACCAAGTTTTTTTAGACGAGTGCTACCTCCATAATTTTTTCATAACCGTCTATTCACCCCCCCCCTCTAGCCGGTCCACCCTGTCCAACAAGAAGGTGGTCAGCGCAAGCAAGAGGAGGAAGAAAGCGGCTTTTGGTGGCTTCGTTTCTTGGAAGACCGTCACCCACACAACATCCAAGATGAGGATAGGAATACAGTAGAAGATCAAGAGGTAAACAAGAGGTATAAATCTTGTTTTGTTTCTTCTTGTTTAATTGTATTGCTTATATATCATGGACCCCGAAATCAAACACAAAAATCGGCGATCTAATTCGTCATCTATTCCACGACTATTTGATTAAGGAGGTAGAATTGCTTGAACAAAAAGATTGTTCAAGCGATCACTCAATCGAATAGTACGATGATGAAGACGGTCACTTGGGAAGTTTCTTTCCATCTGGATTTATTTTAATTAATAAAATTTTAATCTAGGGACATGGAGAGGAATCCCGATGCAACCGAAATTAGTATCGGAGCCAATGGTTTCCGGTTTTGTGAGTTTTGGATTCGGTTACATTCATGCTTATCATATATAATATTCTGGATAATAGTAGGATGTGCGATAGGCTAACTTTTTGGTTGCAGGCATAAGATCCAACTATTATGGCTATGTGGTTGTATGTGATTGTGTGTGTGATTGTATGTATTTATTTAAATCCTGGGGGTTGACAAGGCCATTAGTATTTTATTGTGTAATTAAATATAGCAAATGTTAGCCGTTTGTTTTAATTTATTTCGATCTATATTTCATGTACACTCCTTTGTGGAGTATAGGATCGATGGATTTAGGTGGCAACACGACTGGAGGCATATTGGAGAACAAAAGCCATAATAGTTGGAAATTTAGTTTATCATATTTATTGCTTATTGTTTAATATACTTGATTGTGTATACTTGTGAAAATTGCTCAATTTTAAATTACTAAGTGGGAGAGGGAATCTTTGAGTCCCGTGGCCTCCATTATCAATTTGATAAGTGATGCAAACAAATTTATGTGTTGGCTCTGAGTGCCTTCCTCCACATCGGGTGAGTTTGTTTTGCGGATCACTAGATCAAATATGATTATAGGAAATTATTTAGAAGCGTGTGATCTTCCCCAACAGAAGGGACAAAATCCTAGATATTTGGCTTAGTATCGTGTAATGGTGTACACTTAGATGCAATTAATAGTATCCTCCCCATCGGAGTCACTACTATTATTTGTGTGGCCGAAGATAAACCAACTATTAATTTTATTTGTCAAAAAGTAAGGTTGACAAGATAATAAAATTAATGGGTAAAACCACCTCTTACAAATGTTGAATTCCTATACGCCCACACTATCATGGCATACGATTAATGGTGTTTTGAGGTGTTGGTTGATTTTAAAATTTTATTATTTGACGAATCAATTTAATTTTAAAATCTAATATTTTGACCATTGTGATTCTCAGGATTTTTCAAAATGGCTTTCAACCAACTTGCTGTGATTTTAAAAGAAAAAAAAACTTACTGGTCCCAACTAGATTGGAAAAGGAACCTGGATATTGTCTTAACTATTGAGGAGTACATATTTGTACTCTTTAAGATCTGTCCTGAAAAGCCTAATGAGAATTCTAGTGAAGAGGAGAAGGAACGTTATAAGAAATGAGTAAAGGCAGATGAGATGGTACGGTGTTACATTTTGGCTTCCATGTCGAATGTGCTGCAACATCAACATCAGGCTTTTTCCACTGCTTATGACATGATATTCAATCTCAAGGAACTCTTCACCAAAATCGGGCTGCTAGGCAAGTGGTCATGAGGAACTTGATGACGACTACCATGATTGAGGGAACACCCATGAGGGATTATGTTCTCAAGATGATGGCTCATTTGAATGAGATGGAAGTCCTTGGAGCTGAAATCGATGGGGAAACCTAGGTCGATATCATTCTCCAGTCACTACCAAAGAGTTTTGAGTAATTTCGTCTGAACTACAAGAGAACAAAAGGTTGTATTCGTTGGCAGAACTTCTGACAGAACTATAGGCAGCTGAAGGGTTATTTTGTCAATGTTCTCAAGATTACTTTGATGGAAATGTTTCTACTTCTAAGTTGAAAGGCAAGAATAAGAACAAACAAGATTTAGCAAAGAAAGCGGATGAATCTCAGGGACCTCAGGCTAGAGTGAAGAAGCCGAAAGGCAAGTGCTTCACATGCAAGCAAACAGGACATTGAAAGGTGGACTGTCCCCGCCTAAAAGAGAAAAATCAAGGTATATCTTTTTTATTAGTCGTTGAAACATGTTTAGTGGTGTTATCTACCGGTACCTGGTGTGTAGATATGGGAGCCACTGATCATGTCTGTAATTCTTTGCAGGGGTTCCAGGAAACCAGACGACTACATGAGGGCGAGATTATGGTCTACATGGGCAATGTTATGGAGGTGACGGCTATTGTAGTGGGAGATGTCTATTTATCTTTTGATAAGAATAAATATTTGGTTTTAAAAAATTATCTTTATGTACCTTCTTTTAGAAAGAATTTAATTTCAGTTTCTAAATTATTTTTGGATGGATATTCTTTTTCTTTTAATGACAAGGTTGTTATAAAAAGGAATAGAGAGATTATCTGTTCAGGTGCGTTAGTTGGCAAATTATACACTCTTAATCCAAAAACTCCCATGATCCAAATAGAAATTAATAACTCATCTTTGATTCTAATAAGAGAAAAGAACCTTCAAAAATGAATCAAACGTATCTTTGGCATCTAAGGTTAGGTCATATTAACCTGAATAGAATTCAAAGGTTGATAGTTGATGGACCTTTGGGTTCATTAGTGGTGGAAGACTTCCCAACCTGCGAATCTTACCTGGAAGGTAAAATAACCAAGAGGCCTTTTAAGGCCAAGGGGTATAGAGCCAAAAATGTGTTGGAGTTGGTTCATTCTAATTTGTGTGGTCCTCTGTCTATCTAGGCAAGAGGTGGCTTTGAATATTTCATCCCATTTATAGACGACTATTCAAGGTATGAATCATTTACTTGATGAGTCGCAAGTCTGAGTGCTTTGACAGGTTCAGAAAATTCAAGGCTAATGTGGAGAAACGTCAAGGTAAAAGTATCAAGACACTACGATCTGATCGTGATGGTGAGTACCTCTTGGGAGAGTTTAGGAGTTACTTATCAGAGGCTGGGATTCAATCTCAATTGTCCGCACCTGGTACACCCCAACAGAATGGTGTAGCGGAGCGAAGGAATAGGACTCTTATAGAGATGGCTAGATTGATGATGAGTTATTTGAATTACCAGATTCATTCTGGGGGTATGCCCTAGAAATGGCAGCGTACATTCTGAACATGGTACCTTCTAAATCAGTACCCTCTACTGCCATAGAATTTTGGACTGGGCGTAAGCCTAGTCTGAGACATATTCGGATTTGGGGTAGTCTAGCACATGTGCTGAAGGGAGACACTGATAAGTTGGAATCTCGTACAGAAGTACGCTTGTTCGTAAGCTATCCTAGAGGAATGAAAGGTGGTTTGTTTTATAGTCCTAATGATCATAAGGTCATCATTAGCACGAATGTCCAATTTTTAGAGGAGGACTATGTAATGAACCACAAGCCCATGAGTAAGATTATTGTAGAGGAAATGAGAGGGGAAGTTCCTACATCAGAACCAACGGTACTGGAGGATATACCACAAGTGAATGCACCACGTGTCACAGAGGATGCATAGGTAGTACCTCGTCATAGTGGGAGGGTTGTTAGACAACATAACAGATTCATGTTTTTTCGATAGTCAACGGACTTGGTCCCTGGTGAAGATGAACTTGGTCCTTGGACCAGTTGGGTACGTATGGCTTGGCGGGTTTCCTCAGCAAATACCTGGTCGATCCGAGAGACCTCTCTGTAACACCCCACTAAAATTCCCTTCAATATTATCCCTAATATTAAGTAGGATTATGAATAATAGCCATATCGAGTATGATTCATGAATAATAGTTAGAGTTGTGGGAATTTTAGTGTAAGTGTTAATAGGATTTATATGGGCTCTAAATGGTGGAAATCCCTAATGGGTCTTAAATAACACTTCATTAATTATCTTAATGGGCCCCATGAGGATAAAAGAAATAACACATCATGTAATGGGTCATACCTTAGATGGGCTTGCAAAAGAATAAAAATAAAATAAAATAAAATAAAATGATGTAGGAGCTAAGGATTGAACCTTGGACCTTAGAGATGATGTAAGCCTTAAGAATGCATATGTAACCAATTCACCTAGCAAGGGAGTGCTATTAGGAGGATAAAGTGAATTGTAGATAAGTGTAAGGATAAGGGAAGTGAAGAGTCACCATGAGAGGAGGCACCATGCCCTTTCACTTGCCCGCTTGACTTAGTATAAAGAGGTGGGATGAGAAGTGAAGAGGCTTAAGTTACTTTTCTCTTCTTCTCTTCCACCAAGGCCTTTCCTCTCCCCTCTCTTCTTCCTTCTTGGCCGAAATTCAAAAGGGGGTTCCTATTTGGAAAACTTCACAAAAGGTCTCCCTCTTGAAGATCCAAGTTCTTCTATAAGGCTACAAAGGCAAGGAGTACTCTAAGGTCAAGAAAGTTTCCTTTTGTTTCTCTATTTGAGGTTTATAACCAAGACAACAAGGGTAAGACTCCCCTCACCTGCAACATAATAGTTATATATGTTTTTGATTCATGTTCTTGTATGTTTTTGGCGATGTGTTGCAAAAATCGTGAAGGTTTCCCTATAGGCAAGTTTCGGCCAACATGAGATTTAGGGAATAGGTTTGTGTTTGATGCTATCTAATGACTCCAATGTTTTCTTGATGTTAAGTTAGGAATTATGATAAAAAGATGAAGCAAAAGACCCTTAAAGGTTTAGGCCAAGGCTCTCATGAAGTCATAGACCTTTTGGCCACAAGAAGATGTTTGGGTTCTTTTGACTAGCTAATGTTTTAATTCCTTGTTAATGGTTGTTTGAGGGTTTTATATATATTTTTAGGCCATATTTTCCCTCTGAACACGTGGGGTTAATACCCTAAATTAGGGCCAAAATAAAAGAAAAAGAAGAGTCAAAGATGTCATGTTACTTACTAGTGCTTCCTAGTGTTAGAATATGTATTATATGTATGTTGTATGAACCAATTGCTCTTATTTTTGTCATTTTCATATTGATATGAACCTTAGAAATTTCTGATCAGTTTCTTAAATTGGGTTTTAGGATGGGTTAAGGTCACTACCTCACTTGGTAATGCCCCTTTGTAGTAGGATACTTAATGTATGCATGTTGTATGAGTTGTGTGAGGTTGTGTTGTGTTTTTATTGTTAGATGTGTATACCGAAAGACATGCTTCTTTTATATATATGAACATCTTTATTTTGAAAAGAGAATCACAACCACACTAGGTGCCTGTTTATATTAGTACATGCATGAAGTCCAATTACTTTGCATTGTAGATAACATGGTGTGTGGTGTCACACGGAAGATCATATTATCAGTTCCTTGCTTAGTATAAATAGAGGCCCACAACCGAGATGGAATTGGACAACCCATCGGAATGGTTGTAATGTAATTAGGTGTGGTTGGTCTTGACCATAGGATTACACTAGTGTGCTTTGAGTACATTGAGCAGGACCAAAACCCGAGGTTATCCGATTTGTACTGACTCGATAATTGGATAGGACCTCAAGACTTTATTATGGAGTACGATCCCTTAATCCCGATATAATAACGGGCATATATTATTAATTATTATTTCTTTAATTTACCAATGGGCGAGAACTATTCTGTTAGATCGATAGGCCCGGTAAGTTGGGAGATAATATTAATAATATGATGTGCTGTTGATTATTGACGGAATCCGTGTCCTGGTGAGTCAGGTTGATGATGCCCCCTTGATGAGCTCAAAAGGTTCATCGTGCTAAACCCTGCAGGTGGATTTGATCCGACACGATGATAAGGTTGAGTGGTACTAGTCAAGGATCCAGAAGTTAATTAATTTAAATTGTCAGTAATTTAATTAATTAACGGGCATACGTGATCTTAAACACGGGGGGATGGACGACTTGTAATAAGTGGTGAGGTAATTCAATGAGGGCCCTTTAGTGGAATGGATCCTCATTAATGGACCGGGTCCATTAGCAGGCCAAGATCCAACTCCTCCTCATGGTCCCTATCATAGCCCTATATATACCCCATGGTGGTATGAAACCAAGTTGAATAATTGATCCAATGAAACACAAGAGTTTTTCCTCCTCCTCTCTCTCTGCAGCGCCGAACGGAAGGGAGCGGTTCTCTTCTCCAATTAATTGGAAACACATTCAATTAATCATGCTCTTCTCCAATTAATTGGAAAAGCATGGAAATGCATGCAATTAATTGGATGAAACGTAAATTGCAACACATGCAATTAAGTAATTAAATGCTCAAAGGAAGCTTTGTGTGAGGGAAATTTTTTTTCTCCACGCTTGAGAAGCTGTGGAATTTTCTCAAGGGAGAAAAAGTCAAAAATGGTGGCCGCAATTCTCTTGGCTGATTTTGGCTTTGCAAGGAAGAAGTGCTCAGGTTGCTCATGCAACTTGAGCCACTCATGTTGCTCACGCAACTTGAGCCGGCGGGCGCCGACTTCGGCGGTGGAGAATGACCACCTGGTGCTGCCTTCGGCGGTGGAGAAAGACCACAGATCTGGTGCCGTTTTCAAGCTGTGAAGAAGTCGTAACGTGGAGCAACTTGCAGAAAAGAATATTTCTATAGAGAAGGTGCTCATGCAACTTGGAAATGTTACTGCAGAAAAGTTGCTCACGCAACTTGCAGATTTCTCCAAGGCAGAAATGCAACTCACATCTCGGACGTCGGTGATGGAGAAAAGGAATAATAGGGTTTGTGTTTGGATTATCTTCTTCCTAGGAGTGGCCGGCGGCATCCCTTTGGTTAGGGATTGATTGGCGCAAGGAGAAGGGATCAACTTGGTGGCCACAGGTCTTGGTAGATTATCGCCCACACGACGTCCAAGAGGGGAGGGTCATACGGTAGAAGATCGTAAGGTAACGGAAGGTATATTCTTCCCTGGCTCCTTATGTTCGTATTTTGTGCCTTACTTACTTGCCTCGTCATTTCATGTTTGTTATTTAATTATTTTGATTGCGAATCATAGTCAATAATTATTTAACTGGACCCTGACCATAGACACAAAAGCCGGCGATCAACTCGTCGCCTTTTCCGCGGTCGAACGGTCGAGCAAATTGCAAGACCAATTTTGGTGATTGGCTAAGTTGCAATTTGAATCGTTCGATATGGCACGAGACGGTCGATGGGAAACGACTCTCTATTCAGATTAAATTTTTTAATACGTAGGCATAGAAAGGTCTCTCAGATCGACCAGGTATCCGCTTAGGAAACCCACCAAGCCATACCCAACAATTGGTATCAGAGCTGAGGTTTCCGGCTTTGTGTATTTGAGGATTAGTAAATTTTTTTGCATTTTCATACATTTTATTTAGCTGGATGATATGTGGATGTGCATAGGCTAACTTTGTGTTGAAGGCATGAGATTCCAACTTGTCATGGCCAAATAATGATTGTGTGAATGGTTTTGCAAATTATTGTAATTAATAAATCCTCGAGGTTGACGAGGTGACGATACGACTGGAGGCGCATTAGAGACCAAGGCCATGAAAGTTGGAAAATCTAGGATTTTCTATTTTTCATATGTTGGTTATGTGCTTGGTTGTGTGGTTGTGCTAGTAAAATTCCTCGAGATAAATTACTAAGTGGGAGAGGGACTCGAAGGGTCCCATGGCTTCCATTACAATCCGATAAGTGATGCGAACAAGTCTGCGTGTCGGCTCTGAGTGCCTTCCTCCCCATCGGATGGATTTGTTTTGTGGATCACTGGGTCGGAAAAGACTATAGAAAATTGTTAAAGAGCATGTGTACTTCCCCATCGGAAGGCACATAATCAGAGATTATTTTCTTAGTGTCGTGTAATGGTGAACACTTAGATGTGAATAATAGTATCCTCCCCATCGGAGTCACTGCTATTATTTTGCAGAGCCGAAGTGGACCAACTATTAATCTTACTTGTCAAAAAGTTAGGTTGACAAAATAGTAAGATTAATGGGTAAAACCTCCTCTTACGAATGTGAAAATTCGTATACGTCCACACCATCGTGGCATGCGAATTTCTCGGTGTTTAGAGGTGTTGGTTGATTTCGAAAATTTATTGTTGTGAGGAATCAATTTATTTTCGATTTCTAAAGTAGTGTGTGTTGTGATTCTCAGGATTTTCAAAATAACCTTTAACCCACTAGAGACCATACTTAAGGAAAACAAACTTACTAGCCCCAAACTATATTGACTGGAAGAGAAACCTTAGCATTGTCCTTATAGCTGAAGAGTACAAATTTGTGCTCACCGAAAAATATCCTGATTAGTCTAGTGACAATTCTGGTGAAGGGCAGAAGGAGCATTACAAGAAATGGGTTAAGGCAGATGAGATGGCGCGGTATTACATTCTGACATCTATGTCGAATGTATTGCAACATTAGCATCAGGCCATGCCCACTACTTGTGATATGATGCTGAACCTTCAGGAGCTTTTCGGGCACTAGAGTCGTGCCGCTAGGCAGCTGGCGATGGAGAATCTGATGACGACCACTATGGTCGAAGGGACACCCGTGAGAGATCATGTCCTAAAGATAATGGCCCACCTCAATGAGATTAAGGTTCTTGGAGGATCTATCGACGGGGAATCCCAGGTCGATATAATACTCCAATCTCTGCCTAAGAGTTTTAAGCAGTTCCGGCTCAACTATAACATGAATAAGCATGAGTATACGTTGGGGAACTCCTGGGAGAACTCCAGCCGGCAAAAGGGTTTTTTCGTCAGAACTCGCAGGCCTTAGTGACTCAAAGGGGTTCTTCTTCTATACTGAAAGGCAGGAAGAAGAAGACACAAGGAGGGTTCAAGAAGGCAGCTACATCGCAGGAACCTCGGACTAGCGTGAAGAAGCCGAAAGGCAAGCACTTCACGCATAAGCAAATTGGATATTAGAAGGCGAACTATCCCCGTTGTCAAGAGAAAGGGGTTCCAGGAAGCCCAACGACAAGCTAAGGAAGAGAAAACCGTCTACATGGGAAATGCTACGGAGGTGACTACTATTGCAGTGGGAGTTATTTATTTGTCTTTAGAAGATAAAGTTTTGGTTTTAAGATTGCTTTTATGTACCTAATATTTAGAAAGAAATCTGGTTCAGTTTCTGAAATAAATGATATTCTATTACTTTTTATGAAAGTGGAATAGAAAGATTATCTATTCAGGTACATTGATAGGCAATTGGTACACATTAGAACCAAAGTCTTCCATGATGCAAATAGTAACTAATAGCTCATCATCTAACCAATGTAGGAGAAATGTTCCTTCCGAGATGAACCAAACATACCTTTGACGTCTAAGGCTTGGTCTTATTAACCTTAGTAGGATTCAAAGATTGATAGCCAATGGGCCCTCGGGTTCATTGGTGGTGGGAGACTTTTCTAACTTTGAATCTTACTTGGAAGGTAAGACGACCAAGAGGCCTTTCAAGGCCAAGGGGTATAGAGCCAAAGATATGTTAGACATGGTTCATTCTGATTAGTGTGGTCCTATGCCTATCCAGGATAGAGGTAGCTTTGAATACTTCGTGAGACGAATATTCAAAGTTATGGATATGCATTTACTTGATGACCGCAAGTCTGAATCTTTGATTAGTTCAAAGAATTCAAGACGATTGTGGAGAAACATCAAGGTAACAGTATCAAGACACTACGATCGGATCGTGGTGATGGGTACCTCTTGGGAAAGATTAGGACTTACTTAACAGATATTGGGATTCAATCCCAATTGACTGCAGCCTGTACACCCCCAACAGAATGGTGCAGTAGAGTGAAGGAAAAGGACTCTTATGGGGATAGGACAATGATGAGCTGCTCCGAGTTGCCGGATTCGTTCTGGGTATATGCTCTGGAAACGCAGCGTACATACTTGATACCATCTAGGTCAGTGCCTCCTGCTCCCATAGAAGTGTGGACTGGGCGAAAGCCAAGTCTAAGGCATCTTCGGACATGGGATAGCTCAGCACATGTGCTGAGAGGGGATATTGATAAGATTGGAATCTCGTCCGCTTGTTCGTAAGCTATCCTAGAGAAACGAAAGGTGGTTCTATAGTTCTAAGGATCAGAGGGTAATCGTTGGGACGAATACCAGATTCTTAGAAGAAGACTATGTGATGAACCATAAACCCATGAGTAGACTAGTTCTTGAAAGATTAAGAGGGGATGTTCTGACCTTAGTACCAACTGTACAAGAAGAAATACCACAAATCACTGCACCGCGTGTCACAGAAGATACACAGGTGGTGCCTCGTCGTAGTGGGAGGGTTGTTGGTCAACCAAAAGGATTCATGTTTTTGGGAGAGTCATCGAACTCGGTCCCTGGCGACCATGAATCAAGATCCCTGGACCTATGACGATAAACATCCGCTTTGAAGAGATAATCCAGTCATATGGATTTATTCAAAGGACGGATGAGATTTGTGTATGTAAGAAATGTGACGGAAATATAGTGGTATTCTTGTACTATACGTAGAAAATACTTTGTTAGTTGGCAACAATAACAAAGTATTATCAGACGTAAGGGTATGGTTGTCCAAACAGTTTATAGAAGGACTTAGGAGAAGAAGGACACATCCTTGGTAATCAAAGTTCTAAGGGATCATCAGAGAAGGATGTTGTGCTTATCCCAAGCTTCATATAGTGATAGTGTCTTAACTCGTTTTAGCATGGAAACCTCCAAGAAAAGTTTTGTACTTTTTAGTAGTGGAGCTATTCTATCTAAGGAGATATGTTTAGATTATCAAAGGAGATAGAGCAGGTAATGGCGGTTCCTTTAGCATCGGCTATAGGAAGCCTCTTGTATGGTAAAAATGAGACCGGATATCTGCTTTGCCGTGGGCATGGTTAGCAGATATCAGAGTAACCCAGGTCAAGGAAATTGGATTGCGATAAAAGCTTATATTAGTGTCTGAGAAGGACTATGGATTATAAGCTGGTTTACCGAGCAGACCAATTCCCTATGGATTATACGGATACATTCTTCCAGTCGGATAGGGGCAAACATAGTATTCCTCGGGGTTTTGTATTTACTTTTAGGAGGTAGAACCGTAGTTAGAGGAGTGTCACGCAGCGACTGCATGATGGACTCCACCATGGAAGCTAAGGATGTGGCAGTCTTTGTGACAGCCAAAAGGAAACTATATGGTTCAGGAACCTCAAGATGGACTTCGATGTGATTCCTGGTTTGCTCAAAGCTATCACATTCTGTTGTGATAAACAAATGGTGCAGTTGCAAACTCAAAAGAATCACGAGCCCATGAGGCGAGTAAACACATAGAGCGCAAGTACCTCCCAGGAGAGGAAAAGCTGTAGTTGCCTGGATTACATTAGAAGACAACCTGGGAGATCTTTTCACTGAGACCATGATAGCGAAAGCTTTAGGCATGTGGAGGATTAGGGAGTCAGATGTATGACATTTTGAGGGCAGCAAAGTCTTTAAGTATAAGTGGGAGATTGTTAGATGTGTATACTGAAAGACATGCTTCTTTTATATATATGAACATCTTTATTTTGAAAAGAGAATCACAACCACACTAGGTGCCTGTTTATATTAGTACATGCATGAAGTCCAATTACTTTGCATTGTAGATAACATGGTGTGTGGTGTCACACGGAAGATCATGTTATCAGTTCCTTGCTTAGTATAAATAGAGGCCCACAACCGAGATGGAATTGGACAACCCATCGGAATGGTTGTAGTGTAATTAGGTGTGGTTGGTCTTGACCATAGGATTACACTAGTGTGCTTTGAGTACATTGAGCAGGACCAAAACCCGAGATTATCCGATTTGTACTGACTCGATAATTGGATAGGACCTCAAGACTTTATTATGGAGTACAATCCCTTAATCCCGATATAATAACGGGCATATATTATTAATTATTATTTCTTTAATTTACTAATGGGCGAGAACTATTCTGTTAGATCAATAGGCCCGGTAAGTTGGGAGATAATATTAATAATATGATGTGCTGTTGATTATTGACGGAATCCGTGTCCTGGTGAGTCAGGTTGATGATGCCCCCTTAATGAGCTCAAAAGGTTCATCGTGCTAAACCCTGCAGGTGGATTTGATCCGACACGATGATAAGGTTGAGTGGTACTAGTCAAGGATCCAGAAGTTAATTAATTTAAATTGTCAGTAATTTAATTAATTAACGGGCATACGCGATCTTAAACACGGGGGGATGGACGACTTGTAATAAGTGGAGCCCATATGTAAATATGGGGGTTGGTGAGGTAATTCAATGAGGGCCCTTTAGTGGAATGGATCCTCATTAATGGACCGGGTCCATTAGCAGGCCAAGATCCAACTCCTCCTCATGGTCCCTATCGTAGCCCTATATATACCCCATGGTGGTATGAAACCAAGTTGAATAATTGATCCAATGAAACACAAGAGTTTTTCCTCCTCCTCTCTCTCTGCAGCGCCGAACGGAAGGGAGCAGTTCTCTTCTCCAATTAATTGGAAACACATACAATTAATCATGCTCTTCTCCAATTAATTGGAAAAGCATGGAAACGCATGCAATTAATTGGATGAAACGTAAATTGCAACGCATGCAATTAGGTAATTAAATGCTCAAAGGAAGCTTTGTGTGAGGGAAATTTTTTTTCTCCACGCTTGAGAAGCTGTGGAATTTTCTCAAGGGAGAAAAAGTCAAAATTGGTGGGCGCAATTCTCTTGGCTGATTTCGGCTTTGCAAGGAAGAAGTGCTCAGGTTGCTCATGCAACTTGAGCCACTCATGTTGCTCACGCAACTTGAGCCGGCGGGCGCCAACTTCAGCGGTGGAGAATGACCACCTGGTGCTGCCTTCGGCGGTGGAGAAAGACCACAGATCTGGTGCCGTTTTCAAGCTGTGAAGAAGTTGTAACGTGGAGCAACATGCAGAAAAGAATATTTCTATAGAGAAGGTGCTCATGTAATTTGGAAATGTTACTGCAGAAAAGTTGCTCACGCAACTTGCAGATTTCTCCAAGGCAGAAATGCAACTCACAGCTCGGACGTCGGTGATGGAGAAAAGGAATAATAGGGTTTGTGTTTGGATTATCTTCTTCCTAGGAGCGGCCGGCGGCATCCCTTTGGTTAGGGATTGATTGGCGCAAGGAGAAGAGATCAACTTGGTGGCCACAGGTCTTGGTAGATCGTCGCCCACACGACGTCCAAGAGGGGAGGGTCATACGATAGAAGATCGTAAGGTAACGGAAGATATATTCTTCCCTGGCTCCTTATGTTCGTATTTTGTGCCTTACTTGTCTCATCATTTCATGTTTGTTATTTAATTATTTTGATTGCGAATCATAGTCAATAATTATTTAACTGGACCCCGACCATAGACACAAAAGCCGGCGATCAACTCGTCGCCTTTTCCGCGGTCGAACGGTCAAGCAAATTGCATGACCAATTTTGGTAATTGGCTAAGTTGCAATTTGAATCGTTCGATACGGCATGAGATGGTCGATGGGAAACGACTCTCTATTCAGATTAAATTTTTTAATACGTAGGCATAGAGAGGTCTCTCAGATCGACCTGGTATCCGCTTAGGAAACCCACCAAGCCATACCCAACATTTATGTCATGTTAACCCTATCTAAATGTTTTGATCAGTAGAGTATATGTTGAATTATGGTTGAATTTAAGGTATCAATGTTTTATTATGCCATGATAGATAAAGGTAAAAAAAAGACAGTTAAAGATGTCATGTTCCTTGCTAATACTTCCTAGTGTTAGAATATGCATTATATGCATATTGTATGAATCAATTACTCTTGTTTCTTTGTCATTTTCATGTTGATATGAACCTTAGAAGTTTATGATCAGTATCTTAAATTGGGTTTTAGGATGGGTTAAGGTCACTACCTCACTTGATGATGTCTCTTGGTACTAGGATATTCAATGTATTCATGTTATATGAGTTGTGTGATGTTGTGTTGTGTTTTTATGTCATGATAACCCTATCTAAATGTTTTGACCAGTAGAGTATATGTTGAATTAGGGTTGAATTAAAAGTATCCATGTTTTATTATGCCATGATAGATGAAAGAAAAATGGAACAAGTTCCCTAGATGTATTATTCTTAGTCTTAAATTGAACATTATGTGTTTTATGAATCATGAATGATAAGTTGGCATGTTTTGAATTTCCTTACCATGAAATTATGTTTTCTCCACGCCATGTTCATGCTTGAAAGTTATGATGATATTTATGCTTTGAATGTATGCTCATGACATGTATGACATTATGAATAAAAGAATGTCTAAAGGGTAATTTCTAAGAAAAGAAAAGAAATGATGAACGCTATGCTAAAGAGAGTTTGCTATGGAAAGGAAAGGAATCATGTATAGTATTTTACTTTATGTATTGGCTTGTACCGGATCTTGAAAAAGGTCCAAGGGATGGGCACCTTAAGAACGCCCCGGTTCTGGACTACTGTAGTTGTCTCTAGGCACCAAGGTTGCCTAGTACCTTAGTAGGTCGGGTTTAGCTACCTCGTACTCTACTAAGGTATGCGCGCAAATGATGAATGGGTACAAGCCAGGGATCCCAATGATGATGACATGTTAATGTTCAAGTATTATATTATATATATTTTTCAAAGAGCATCCTTAATGTTTATGCACATGTTTATGTTTAATAATGTTGCATATGCTATGTTTAATGTTTATGCACATGTTTATGTTTAATGATATTGCATATGCTATGTTTAATATTTATGCACATGTTTATGCTTAATGATATTGTATATGCTATGTTTAATGTTTATGCACATGTTTATGTTTAATGATATTGCATATGATATGTTTAATGTTTATGCACATGTTTATGCTTAATGATATTGTATATACTAAGTCTAATATTTATGCACATGATTATGTTTTAAAGATTATACAAATGTTAAATGCTTTAAGTACTTACTCATGCCATATGTCCTTAATAACGACTCACATGCTTATGTTTTAAGTGTTTATGCTTATGTGCTTTAGATGCTTTAAGTATTTATTCATGATATAGGTTTATGTCAAATGATGTAGATTTCTACTTATATGTGATGTACGGATTTTGTGAGTAAGCAAGGAGCTTACTAAGCATTTTATGCTTGTAGTCTACCTTCTTATGTTGTAGATCAAACTAAAGGTTTCTAAAGAAGGGGAAGCAGCAGGAGGGCATGTGTGTATGTGTGGCAGTGACTTGGCAGAACGATCCTACTATTATCTTTACTCTTACTTATGGACTTATTTGTCATGGACTTTATGTTGCTACTTATAAACGCATGTGTTAGTTTTTATGTTTACGCTTACTACTTGTTGAAGTTGCAGTTCCTTATGATATACATGCTAATGTAGAGCTATATACTCTCTTGATAGATATGCTATGCTATGATTCACATGCTTAAAGTAGTTTAGTTAGAAAGAAATTTATTCAATTGCATACGTTCATGATTTAGTATTATTTCCGCTGCTATAAGTTACGCTTCATATGCAATAATGTACGAAAGAAAGAAAAAAAAAGTAACGCATTGCTCACGTAAGGGGCGGGCATTACAGCTTGGTATCAGAGCCGTTTGTCATCTTACTACACACACATCAAGCCTGCATCCTGCCGCTTCCAAGTAAGATCTTACCTTACATGATTTAAGTATGTTGCTTTATGTTTACTTATGATAGGAATGTTTCTGGACTAACCATACAAGTAGATGTGATACCCTCTATGGTTCTAGAACGATAAGGAATATTTATGACTAAGTATACAAATACGAAATTATGGAATCATGTTTTCACTTGGGAATGGAAACTTAGGGTAGTACCTTACCTTACCTTATAATGAAAAAGATGATACAAATGCATGTATATACATGAAAATGATGAAAATGATAATGATCTTATACTAGCTTGTTGTTGTAATATGAGAACAGCATGGCTAGAAGAAGTACTAGAATTAATGATACCATACCTCAGCCTGACCTGACGCACCTAGTGACAGAACTCCAGCGTCAACTCACCGAGCAGCAACAGATCATCAACACCTTGATGAGTCAGCAAGTAAATACTACCATTCCATCTGTGAACCAGACGGTGACACCTGTAGTGCCTCCGACTCCGCCAGCACCCCCGACAGGCCCTGCCACCGGAATGCGGCCGGAAGCTTACTTAATCCAGTGGCAGAGACTGAAGCCAGAAACTTTTACGGGTGCTTGCGAACCGTGGGATGCTCAGGCCTGGCTCAAGACGGTAGAGAGTACTATGGAGCTGCTGGACTGGTCGGAGCACGAGAAGGTCAAGTGTGCGTCATTCTGCCTTTCTGGCGATGCCAGAATGTGGTGGGAAAGGGTTAAGGCCAAAAGACCCGTGAACCAGATGAAATGGACGGACTTCGAATCAGAATTTTACGAGGAGTTCTTCCATATGCGGGTCACCAACAAACACTACGATGAGTTTACGGAATTCCGTCAAGGCGATCTGTCAGTCAGTGAAGCTGTCAAGAGATTCAACAGGCTAGCTCGCCTATGTCCCGAGTTGGTCAAGACGGAGAAAGAAAAGGTCCGCCTGATGCTGAAAATGTTGCGGCCCGAGATAGCTCTGAATGTGGTCGGCGGAGTTAACCGACCGCAGACCGCAGAGGAGGTGTTTAGTAGCGCCTTGATCACCGAGCATTATCTGAACAGTATTAATCAGCAGAAGGAGATGCCGACAGAGAACAAGAACCAAGCCAACTCAGGAGGTCAGCACACGGGCACCAGCTAGAAAGGGAACTGCAACGACAAGAAGAAATGGAACGATCCTAAGGGCGGTCCAGCGAACAAGAAGCCCAAGATCAACTCGTGCGTGAATTGTGGAAATAGGCATCTTGGAGAATGTCGCAGAGGTACAAATAAATGCTACACCTGCGGGTTGGAAGGACACAGGGCCTTCAACTGTCCTATTAAGCCTCAGGCACCATCTCAGCAGTTGATCCAGCACCAGGGTGCCCCTGCCCAACTGAATTATATACAGGCTACACTGGAAGGTCCTCAGATAAATCAAGGCAGATTGGAAGCCCCGCCAGTTCCGACGAACGCCAGGGTTTTCTCACTTACCAAGGAGGACGCAGCGAATGTTTCGACGGTTGTTACAGATCAGATCTTTATTTACAGTCAGCATGCTACTGTGTTATTTGACACTGGAGCAACACATTCGTTTATTTCCATGCCTTACTCTAAGAAGATAGACATACCTCTACAAGTTCTAGACTGTAAATTTCTAACAACCCTGCCTTCAGGAGAAACAATGGCATCCACCCACGTGTTGCGTGCAACACCAATCAGAATCACAGAAAGAGATCTCTATTGCGACCTGATAGTACTCGACATGCAAGATTATGATGCAATACTGGGTATGGATTTTCTGAGCAAATACGGTGCTTCTGTCGAGTGCCGTAAGCGAAAAGTGGTATTCCAGCCCGAGGCGGAACCTATGTTTGAATTCATCGGAGAGCCAAGGAAGAGAACCGGGGAAATTCTTATCGGCTCTAAAGGCGCAGAAGATGCTAACGAAAGGATACACTGGTTTTTTGGCATATGTGGTCAGCACCACCCAAACAAAGGATCAGAAACTAAGTGATGTCAGAGTGGTATGTAAATATCCGGAGGTATTCCCAGACTATCTACCAGGATTGGCCCTAGACAGAGAAATCAAATTTGAGATCGAACTGATTCCTGGCACTAAATCGATCTCCAAGGCACCTTACCGTATGGCGCCAGCTAAGTTGAAGGAGCTTCAAGGACAGCTGCAGGAGTTACTCGACAAGGGTTTTATTCGCCCGAGTCACTCTCCATGGGGAGCTCCGGCACTATTCATGAAAAAAAAAGATGGAACTATGCGCCTGTGCATAGATTATCGAGCTCTAAATAATGTGACGATTAAGACCAACTAAAGGGAGCTACCGTCTTTTCGAAGATCGATCTTAGATCAGGTTACCATCAAGTTAAAGTGAAACCAGACGATATCCCGAAGACCGCTTTCCGGATTAGATACGGACACTTTGAATTCGTTGTCATGCCCTTCGGAGTAACTAATGCTCCCGCCATGTTTATGGACCTGATGAATCGGGTATTCTTGGCATTCCTTGACAAGTTTGTGATCGTCTTCATCGACGATATCCTCATCTATTCGAGATTTCGAGGAGGTGGGGAAAAAGAGAGAAGAGATAAAAGATGATAAAGTAATGAGTGGAAAAATGACTAAGATTAGAAGATAACTGAGGGAGTAATTGGATACATGTTTTTATGGCTAGAGAAGTAAGTGTTGCTGAGAATAGAGCATCAATAAGGACAACAAAGAAATGATCGGTGACATTAGTGGAAGATAACTGTGACATTAATTTCAAGTTCGAGGACGAAATTTCCAGAAGGTATGGAGAATTGTAAGACCCCACTAAAATTCCCTTCAATATTATCCCTAATATTGAGTAGGATTATGAATAATAGCCATATCGAGTATGATTCATGAATAATAGTTAGAGTTGTGGGAATTTTAGTGTAAGTGTTAATAGGCTTTATATGGGCTCTAAATGGTGGAAATCCCTAATGGGTCTTAAATAGCACTTCATTAGTTATCTTAATGGGCCCCATGAGGATAAAAGAAATAACACATCATGTAATGGGCCATACCTTAGATGGGCATGCAAAAGAATAAAAATAAAATAAAATAAAATAAAATGATGTAGGAGCCAAGGATTGAACCATGGACCTTAGAGATGATGTAAGCCTAAAGAATGCATATGTAACCAATTCACCTAGCAAGGGAGTGCTATTAGGAGGATAAAGTGAATTGTAGATAAGTGTAAGGATAAGGGAAGTGAAGAGTCACCATGAGAGGAGGCACCATGCCCTTTCACTTGCCCCCTTCACTTAGTATAAAGAGGTGGGATGAGAAGTGAAGAGGCTTAAGCTACTTTTCACTTCTTCTCTTCCACCAAGGCCTTTCCTCTCCCCTCTCTTCTTCCTTCTTGGCCGAAATTCCAAAGGGGGTTCCTATTTGGAAAACTTCACAAGAGGTCTCCCTCTTGAAGATCCAAGTTCTTCTACAAGGCTACAAAGGCAAGGAGTACTCTAAGGTCAAGAAAGTTTCCTTTTGTTTCTCTATTCGAGGTTTATAACCAAGACAACAAGGGTAAGACTCCCCTCACCTGCAACATAATAGTTATATATGTTTTTGATTCATGTTCTTGTATGTTTTTGGCGATGTGTTGCAAAAATCGTGAAGGTTTCCCTATAGGCAAGTTTCGGCCAACATGAGATTTAGGGCTTAAGTTTGTGTTTGATGCTATCTAATGACTCCAATGTTTTCTTGATGTTAAGTTAGGAATTATGATAAAAAGGTGAAGCAAAAGACCCTTAAAGGTTTAGGCCAAGGCTCTCATGAAGCCATAGACCTTTTGGCCACAAGAAGATGTTTGGGTTCTTTTGACTAGCTAATGTTTTAATTCCTTGTTAATGGTTATTTGAGGGTTTTATATATATTTTTAGATCATTTTTCCCCTCTGAACACGTGGGGTTAATACCCTAAATAAGGGCCAAAAAGAAAGAAAAAGAAGAGTTAAAGATGCCATGTTACTTACTAGTGCTTCCTAGTGTTAGAATATGTATTATATGTATGTTGTATGAACCAATTGCTCTTATTTTTTATCATTTTCATGTTGATATGAACCTTAGAAATTTCTGATCAGTTTCTTAAATTGGGTTTTAGGATGGGTTAAGTTCACTACCACTTGATAATTCCCCTTTGTAGTAGGATACTCAATGTATGCATGTTGTATGAGTTGTGTGAGGTTGTGTTGTGTTTTTATGCCATGTTAACCCTATCTAAATGTTTTGATCAGTAGATTATATGTTGAATTATGGTTGAATTTTAGGTATCAATGTTTTATTATGCCATGATAGATAAAGGGAAAAAAAGAGAGTTAAAGATGTCATGTTCCTTGCTAATACTTCCTAGTGTTAGAATATGTATTATATGCATGTTGTATGAATCAATTACTCTTGTTTCTTTGTCATTTTCATGTTGATATGAACCTTAGAAGTTTATGATCAGTACCTTAAATTGGGTTTTAGGATGGGTTATGGTCACTACCTCACTTGATGATGTCTCTTGGTACTAGGATATTAAATGTATGCATGTTATATGAGTTGTGTGATGTTGTGTTTTGTTTTTATGTCATGATAACCCTATCTAAATATTTTGACCAGTAGAGTATATGTTGAATTAGGGTTGAATTAAAAGTATCCATGTTTCATTATGCCATGATAGATGAAAGAAAAATGGAACAAGTTCCCTAGGTGTATTATTCTTAGTCTTAAATTGAACATTATGTGTTTTATTAATCTTGAATGATAAGTTGGCAGGTTATGAATTTCCTTACCATGAAATTATGTTTTCTCCATGCCATGTTTATGCTTGAATGTTATGATGATATTTATGCTTTGAATGTATGCCCATGACATGTATGACATTATGAATAAAAGAATGTCTAAAGAGCAATTTCTAAGAAAAGAAAAGAAATGATGAACGCTATGCTAAAGAGAAATTGCTATGGAAAGGAAAGTAATCATGTATACTATTTTACTTTATGTACTGGCTTGTACCGGATCTTGAAAAAGGTCCAAGTATACTACCGTAGCTGTCTCTAGGCACCAAGGTTGCCTAGTACCTTAGTAGGTCGGGATTAGATACCTCGTACTCTACTAAGGAATGCGCGCAAATGATGAATGGGTACAAGCCAGGGATCCCAATGATGATGATATGTTAATGTTCAAGTATTATATTATATATATTTTTCAAAGAGCATCCTTAATGTTTATGCACATGTTTATGTTTAATGATGTTGCATATGCTATGTTTAATGTTTATGCACATGTTTATGTTTAATGATATTGCATATGCTATGTTTACTGTTTATACACATGTTTATGCTTAATGATATTGTATATGCTATGTTTAATGTTTATGCACATATTTATGTTTAATGATATTGCATATGATATGTTTAATATTTTTGCACATGTTTATGCTTAATGATATTGTATATACTAAGTCTAATATTTATGCACATGATTATGTTTTAAAGATTATGCAAATGTTAAATGCTTTAAGTACTTACTCATGCCATATGTCCTTAATAACGACTCACATGCTTATGTTTTGTTTATGCTTATGTGCTTTAGATGCTTTATGTATTTATTCATGATATAAGTTTATGTCAAATGATGTAGATTTCTACTTATATGTGATGTACGGATTTTGTGAGTAAGCAAGGAGCTTACTAAGCATTTTATGCTTATAGTCTACCTTCTTATGTTGCTGATAAAACTAAAGGTTTCTAAAGAAGGGGAAGCAGCAGGAGGGCATGTGTGTGTGTGTGGCAGTGACTTGGCAGAACGATCCTACTATTGTCTTTACTCTTACTTATGAACTTATTTCTCATGGACTTAATGTTTCTACTTATAAGTGCATGTGTTAGTTTTTATATTTACGCTTACTACTTGTTAGAGCTGAAGTTCCTTATGATATGCATGCTAATGTAGAGCTACATACTCTCTTGATAGATATGCTATGCTATGATTTACATGCTTAAAGTAGTTTAGTTAGAAAGAAATTTATCCAATTGCATACGTTCATGATTTAGTATTATTTCCGCTGCTATATGTTACGCTTCATATGCAATAATGTACGAAAGAAAGAAAAAAAAGTAACGCGTCGCGCACGTAAGGGGCGGGCGTTACACTCTCCATGTCTACGAATTAAAAATTAATCCGAATGAAGACTCATCTCCCATCGACCATCTCGTGCCGTATCGAACGATCCAAATTACAACTTAGCCAATTACCAAAATCGATCGTGTAATTTGCTCGACGTTCGATCGCGGAAAAGGCGACGAGTTGATCGCCGACTTTTGTGTTTATGGTTGGGGTCCAGT
Organism: Boesenbergia rotunda; assembly: GCA_024364735.1. Lineage (NCBI taxonomy): Eukaryota > Viridiplantae > Streptophyta > Magnoliopsida > Zingiberales > Zingiberaceae > Boesenbergia > Boesenbergia rotunda. Next base: position 35,024 of record JAGFNQ010008918.1, on the reverse strand, counting down.
TAATTAATTATTGACTATGATTCGGAATCAAAATAATTAAATAACTCACATAAAATGACGTGGCAAATGAATAAGGCACAAATAAGAACGAAGGAGCCAAGGAAGAATTATACCTTCCAGTACCTTACGATCTTCTACCGTATGATCCTCCCCTCTTGGACATCGTGTGGGCGACGATCTACCAAGAACTGTGGTCACTAAGTCAATCCCCTCTCCTTGCGCCAACCAATCCCTAGCCAAAGGGATGTCGCCGGCCATTCCGAAGAAGAAGATAATCCAAGCACAAAAACCCTACTATCCCTCTTTCTGTAACGCCCGCCCCTTACGTGAGCGACGCGTTACTTTTTTTTCTTTCTTTCGTACATTATTGCATATGAAGCGTAAATATAGCAGCGGAAATAATACTAAATCATGAACATATGCAATTGGATAAATTTTCTTTCTAACTAAACTACTTTAAGCACGTAAATCATAGCATAGCATATTTAACAAGTGAGTATATAGTTCTACATTAAGCATGCATATCATAAAGAACTTCAACTCCAACAAGTAGTAAGCATAAACATAAGAACTAACACATGCAGTTTATAAGTAGCAACATTAAGTCTATAAGTAAGAGTAAGACAACAGTAGAATCGTTCTGCCAAGTCACTGCCACACACACACACATGTCCTCCTGCTGCTTCCCCTCCTTTAGAAACCTTTAGTTTGATTTGCAACATAAGAAGATAGATTATAAGCATAAAATCCTTAGTAAGCTCCTTGCTTACTCACAAAATCCGTACATCACATATAAGTAGAAATCTACATCATTTGACATAAACATATAACATGAATAAATACTTAAAGCATCTAAAACACATGAGCATAAACACTTAAAACATAAACATGTGAGTCGTTATTAAGGACATATGGCATGAGTAAGTACTTAAAGCATTTAACATTTGCATAATCTTTAAAACATAATCATGTGCATAAACATTAGACATAGCATATGCAATATCATTAAACATAAACATGTGCATAAACGTTAAACATAGCATATGCAATATCATTAAACATAAACACGTGCATAAACATTAAACATAGCATATGCAATATCATTAAACATAAACATGTGCATAAACATTAAACATAGCATATGACATACTTAACATGACATGGTTCTTGATATAAACATAAACATATGGAATACTTAACATGACATGGTTCTTAATCATAAACATGAGCATATGAAATACTTAACATGGCATGAATGCATAATACGAATGAATGCATGAGTTAAATGCACATAACATAAGGATGCTCATTTGAAAATCATAATTATAAATACTTAAACATAATCATAACATCATGGGGGCCCTAGCTTGTACCACATAAGGACAGCTACGGTAGTCCCATAACCTTGGACAGCTACGGTAGTCCAGAACCGAGGCTAACATAAGGAGCCCATCCCTGTTGGACAGCTGCGGTAGTCCCAAAACCGTGGACAGCTATGGTAGTCCAGAACCGAGGCGTTCTTAAGGTGTCCATCCCTTGAACCTTTTTAGGGTCCGGTATAAGCCCATTCATAAAGTAAAATAGCTTCACATGCTTCATCATTCATAGGACATACATAGCATATTTAAAGACATAAACATGATTTTATTACATGAAGCATGGCATAAAGCATACTTAGCATTTCATCATTCATAGTTCATGCATAACATCATAATGCCTTAAAGGCATGAATATCATCTTCTTTCATTATCTTCATTTCATTCATCAACTTCATTCATAAGGCATGACATACATACATAATTATGCCTTAAGGCATAAACATCATCTTATTTCATAAAGCTTGCATGATCATGGTACATAAGGTCTACATAACCATAATCTACATATGTTCAAGACATTTAACCTAATGCATGCATAATTCTACATAAACATAATGCATATTTCATAACACATGTGTTCATGGTATATGGTTTAGAACATTCATACATAAAACCTACTAAAACATGACACATAATCTAAGCATACAAGATCATTATCCATAGCACACAAAGTTAGGGTTAAAATTCATACAACATGCTTACCTTGAATATCCTATTACAAGAGATACACCTAGGGAACTTGTTCCATTTTTTTTCATCTATCATGGCATAATGAATCATGGATACCTTTAATTCAACCATAATTCAACATATACTCTACTGGTCAAAACATTTAGATAGGGTTATCATGGCATAAAAACACAACACAACATCACACCACTCATACAACATGCATACATTGAATATCCTACTACAAAGGAACATTATCAAGTGAGGTAGTGACCTTAACCCATCCTAAATCCCAATTTAAGGAACTGATCACAAACTCCTAAGGTTCATATCAACATGAAAATGACAAAAACAAGAGCAATTGATTCATACAACATGTATATAATACATACTCTAACACTAGGAAGCATTAGCAAGTAACTTGACATCTTTAACTCATTTTTTTTATCCTTATTTAGGGTATTAACCGAACATGTTCAGAGGGGAAATATGACCTAAAATATATATAAAACCCTCAAACAAACATCAACAAGGAATTAAAACCATTAGCTAGTCAAAAAGAACCCAAACATCTTCTTATGGCCAAAAAGTCTATGGCTTCTTGAGAGCCTTGGCCTAAACTTTTAAGGGTCTTTTTGCCTCATCCTTTTTTTCATCATAACTCATAACTTAACATCACGGAAACATTAGAGTCATTAGATAACATCAAACACAAACCTAGGCCCTAAAACCCATGATGGCCGAAACTTACCTATAGGGAAAAACTTCATGATTTTTAGCAACACATCACAAGAACATACAAGATCATGAACAAATATATATATATATATATATATATATAAAAGCTATTATGTTGCAGGTGAGGGGAGTCTTACCCTTGTTGTCTCAGTTATAAACCTCAAATAGAGAAATAAAAGGAAACCTTCTTGACTTTAGAGTACTCCTTGCCCTTGTAGCCTTGTAGAAGCACTTGGATCTTCAAGAGGGAGACCTCTTGTGAAGTTTTCCAAGAGGAAAACCCCTTTGGGAATTTCGGCCAAGAAGGAAGAAGAGAGGGGAGAGGAAGGGCCTTGGTGGAAGAGAAGAAGAGAAAAGTAACTTAAGCCTCTTCACTTCTCATCCCACCTCTTTATACTAAGTGAAGGGGGCAAATGAAAGAGCATGGTGCCTCCTCTCATGGTGACTCTTCACTTCCCTTATCCTTACACCTATCTACAATTCCCTTTATCCTCCTAAGAGTACTCCCTTGCTAGGTGAATTGGTTACATATGCATTCTTAAGGCTTACAACATCTATAAGGTCCAAGGTTCAATCCTTGGCACCTACATCATTTCATTTTTTTTTATTCTTTTGCAAGCCCATCTTAAGTATGGCCCATTACATGATGTGTTATTTCTTTTATCCTCATGAGGCCCATTAGGGTAACTAATGAAGTGCTATTTAAGACCCATTAGGAATTTCCACCATTTAGAGCCCATATAAGGCCTATTAACACTTACACTAAAATTCCCAACTCTAACTATCATTCATGAATCATACTCAATATGGCTATTATTCATGCAATCCTACTCAATATTAGGGATAATATTGAAGGGAATTTTAGAGGGGTGTTACACTTTCCTGGCCATTTAGTGCCCGAGCCATGATCAATGAAAACTTCTTCTCCACATAGAGGCATAAGGTTGCTGCTGCTCCGGGCGGTTCTCCACAGAGGTAGCAAAACTCACGCAACTATGGCTTGGAGAAGATGTAATCATCCCGAGAGCTTCTCTCCACCGAAGTGAGGGTTACGTCAGCAACCTTCTTGCTCTCATCTGCTCACGCGAGTTTCTCCTCAGAGGAGAAGGTTGCTTCTCCACCGAAAACTCCACAGCTGTCTCTGAGCAGATTCTCCACCGAAGGTTGAAGGTTATGTGAGAAACCTTTCTTCTCTCCACCAGGGGATGCAACGAAGGCTGCGTGAACAGCTTTCCTTCTCCACCGATCTCACCCTCTACCCAAGTTGCGTGAGCAACCTGCTATCCAACAGATCATTCTGTTGGTGCAGACAACACCCAAGTCAAACCTGGGTTTTGATAATGGCAAAGGGTTCAAAAGTTAAGCTGTAATGTTTATCTAACATGCTCTTTAAGTGTGCAGATCAAAGCCCAAGCGAAGGGCTGCTAGGCAACTGGCGAAGGACTGCCAGGATATAAAGCCCTAGCGAGGGACTGCTAGGCACCTGGCGAAGGAATGCTAGGATACAAAGCCCTAGCAATGGACTGCTAGGCACTGGGCGAAGGACGGCTTGGTACCTAAGCCCTAGCGAAGGACTGCTAGGCAAAAGTCCAACCAAAGAAGCCGGTTGGCAAAAGGTAAACTCTCCTGAGAGGAGTAGGTGAGGACGCGTTCCCCGTCGAGGGAACAGTAGGCGTCGGTTCGACCTAGGGTTCCATTTTGGAGACTCAAAGTCAGAACCAAGACAGCTAAGGCTGTATAATCAAAACATATTCTTGTTTTATTGTATTTACAACTAACCCTGGATGCAGGACCAAAGGAACGAGTCTCTGCAACTCATAACGCCTCAAGGGTGAGAGGCAGCAGCTGAGTAGGGCGCCCCGGAGGTCCCGGGCGCCCCCAAGGTCAACGCAAAGTAGTATACAAAAAAGCACTTCAAAGGCTTACTGGGCCAGGGTGCCCCCTGAGTCTCGGGCGCCCCCAGCGTCCCGGGCACCCCCAGTGCCCAGGGCGCCCTGGGTTCAAGCCAACGAAGTGAACCGGCCGAGAAGCCAGCAGACCAAGTCAACCGGGGCGCCCCCAGCATCCTGGGCGCCCCCACAGTCAAGCCTCAGCCCTACTCGAGTGGGATAAGGGCTGACCGAGATTGTTACGGATCGAAGGCCACATAGAGGGCACCCCCAACGTCCAGGGCGCCCCCAGGACTGCTATAAATAGCCCTCGACCCCCAAGGCTTTTAGACACAACTTGCTAACGCTTCTACGCTCTTCGACTCAAGCGCGCTGCTCCGGTAACCTTCCATCTCAAGATTCAAGCGCCGACGACGACCCTCTGATCGAAAGTACGATCCACACCGGGCGTCGGTAACGAAGAAGTCAATTTCATTTACTGCACTACAACTGTAATATCTTTTGTAACATTTGCGTTCATATAGAATTGCCCGCAGTAAACGGTCAATGACCGTGGGCCTTGGAGTAGCAGCCGACCGCGACTCTGAACCAAGTAAAACCGCTTGCGTTTTTGCGTTGTGTTTTAATTTTCCGCTGCGTAGTCTTTTATCTTTAATCAGAAATGTTTTACGATATTCACCCCCCCTCTATCGTATTCTCTCGATCCAGCAAGTGGTATCAGAGCGGAGAAGCTCAAATTTGGTGCAACCACCTATTTGAGAGTTTTTTTCGGATTTCTTTTTAAATTTTTTTTCGTTAATCGAGGTTGGTGCAACACCCCTCGATAAATATTTTTTTTACTTCCCGCACTACTAATCCAAGACCAAGTCTTGGGATATTTCTTTCCTTTTACTCTTATTTTTAGATAAATGGCTATGCAAGAAGGATTCAGCACAGCCAGACCACCACTTTTCAGTGGGGAGGACTTCTCCTACTGGAAAAGTCGGATGGAGGTCCACCTGAAAACTCAGGTGGACATGTGGATAATCATCCAGTCTGACTGGAGATTCCAACGAATGCTGAAGGAGTGCCACCGTATTACGCTGAGTGGGATACCGCTCTGAAAAGAAAAATTGAAGCTGCAGCCAAAGCAACCCAGACACTTCAATGCGGCCTGACCAAGGAAGAGTTGAATCGGGTAGGACCATTCAACAGTGCAAAGGAGCTATGGGGTAAGCTGATCGAGCTACACGAAGGAACTTCAGATACTCGAATCAGCAAGAGAGATCTCCTCCTGAACAAGCTGTACACGATCAAGATGAACGACAACGAAACAGCAGCCCAGCTCCACGCCAGAATTCATAAGTTAATGAACGGACTACACACAATCGGTCACAAGGTAGAAAATCGTGACCTGATAAGGTACGCTCTTAACGCTTTCCTGAGAAACACCTTGTGGGCATCTATGGTAGATGCATACAAGGTTTCAAGGGACCTTTCAAAAATTAAATTAGATGAACTATTTTCAGAACTTGAGTTACATGAGCAGAGTAACTGCACCCTGGCCGAGAAAGGAATTGCTTTTCTTGCAGGAAAAATAGGAAAAATGGTCAAGCAAAAGCCTCAACCTGAACCCGAATCTGACCCAGACTCAGACTCAGAAGACAACAACGGATATCGACCCAAACTGGTTCGGCTAGCCCGGGATTACTACAAGGAACTGAAAAACCAAACCAACAGAAGGAAAGCCAGCCGAAGAAAGGAAGAACCAGCTGATCCTTCAAACGACAAGAACAAACTAATCGTGACCTGTTATGAATGCAAAAAGAAGGGTCACTACAAGACGGAGTGTCCGAATCTAAAGGAGACAAAGAAGACAAGAAGGAAGAAAGCACTTCAAGCAACCTGGGACGAGTCGTCCTCCGAAGAAGAAGAAGAGGCCCCCCAGTCAAACTTGCTAGCCCTGACTGCCTCCGAAGAACTCGAGATCGAGTCAGAATCAGAGCAGGACGACGGAAAACTTACGTTTTCAAAAAAAGGTGAAATCACTGTAAGTGGGATTTCTAGAATCCAATTATGCGAATTAATTTCTTATCTTTCTCGAGACTTGGCCAAAGCCAAAATCCGAGTCGAGTCTCTCAGACAGGAAGTAAAACTCCTGAAAGAGAGAGCAAACTCTGAATCCTTAACTGAGAAGGTTCAAGAAAGAACCTCTGCTCAAGTTGAAAAACTTGAACAAGAGAACTCTTCCTTGAAAACTCAAGTTAAGGATCTTAGAGCTGCTTTAGAACGATTCACGTCTGGTTCCAAGGGTCTTGACATGATCCTCAGAAAACAGAAGTCGGTTCTAAATCGATCCGGGTTAGGCTACCGAACCAAGTCTAGACAAAGATCCTACTATGCTGTACTGAACCAGTCTAGACCTAAGGTTCAGGCATGGGTACCTAAACTGTGCCTGAACAAACAAACTGGATCAAATCAGTATTGGATCCCCAAGGACAAGATTCACATCTTGCCTAATCACTACCGAGGCTTTAGTCCAGGGGGAGCCAAACTAAAAACAATTTGTATAATTAAATAAAATTCTTTTCTTGCTTGAAAATTGCATGATTGCCTGTTTATTTTGTTTTGCAATTTACCATGCTTAGAATTAGGATTGGTTAGAATAAGGACTCAATCAATTAATTGAAATTTGAACAACATAGTATTGGGTGGCGGTGAGATGATAGTACGTTAGGGAAGCCAATTCTAATAAGGTCAAGTATACTCTACTTGGTCTCTTTAGACTGGTGAAACTAGTCGAAACTATCGATCCAAGACCAAAACTAGTTAGACCAGAATTTTTCAAAATATAGTTTTGAAAATGAAATTTCATTAAAAGGCTTTGTCAAGGAAAGGGTTGATGATCCAATAAGGCTACGGCCAAAGAACGCCTAGTGCCTCGCCAAGACCTGGAAGTCGATTTCTGAAATTCAAATTCAAATTATTCTTTGTCAAATTCGAATCTAACACAAATTTTCAGTTAATTGTAGATTCAAATATTTTTTAAAAATAAACTCAAAATCAATTGCATTCAAAATTAATCCAACTATTTTAAAAATAAATCATGATCCTTCAAAATAATTCAATCTACCAAAACCTGTCTCACAAAAACCCATAAGTTTAACTTGATTGATAACTCTAGATTGGATGAGACAGCTAGGTTTAATTTAACTAAAGCTCATCTGATTTTTTTTGTCAAGTACAAACACTAAACCTTGTAAGTTAGAACTAAGTTGACTTGGTCAAATTAGATAAAACTAGTCAAACCTGGTCAACAGGTCAAATCTGGTTAAAACTGGTCAAAAGCAGTCAAACAAGTCAATCTAATCTAGCCCGGGCGCCCGTGAACCCTCGGGCGCCCCCTCCTTTTTCCTTTCTCTCTCTTTCAAGACAAAAAGCTACAAAAGCAACTGACCAGGGCGCCCGGGTCCTCACGGGCGCCCCCAATAGACATGGTCAAAAGCAGAAAGCTGCCAAAAGGCAGCTGCAGCCTACGGGGGGCGCCCTCGCCCTCCGGGGCACCCTCACGGACCGGGGCGCCCTCTCACTCCAGGGCGCCCGGCCGAACTCTATAAAAGGCCCCAAGCCTCACTCATTTGCCACAACCAAAACCCTTCACTTCTCCAATTCTTCTCATTCAAGGCGAACTAACACCTCCCGAGTGACTCTCTTGCTCCCTCAACCTCAACCATGCCTCCCCGAACAGCCACTAGGTATAATTTTTTTTTGCATTTAAAATTATTTTTCTTAATTTCTTTCCTCTAAATGCATGCTTCTTAACTTAGAAAACGCCGAGCAAACCAATCAAACCCCGGTACTGAACCTAGTCCCGATCCTAGGTTTCCAACCTTAGAACTTTGCAATAGATTTGCTCGAACAACATATAAACCCATAAAGACAAGTTACCTAAATAGGCAATTCTTCACTCAATCTTGTCCCTTGGCCATGAATGTTATCAACTTTTACCAATTAGACAACCTTGTATTCTGCACTCATCCAATCAACATATCCGTATGTGCAGAATTCTATAACAACATAATTAGACAGGATGGTCTTATGTTCGTCACCACCGTTCAAGGGATACCCTTGACAATCACACATTCGTTGCTCAACCGATTTCTTGGACTACGACTCTCACAGTCCACCTTTTGCTGTTACCCTCCTAGGGATCCTCCCTTTGATGCTCCCTACTCTCACATTACCCTAGATACTCTACACTCCTACTTCTATAGGCATGCTTGAAACCCCTTGGCCAGACGATTTCAGTCTGTTGACCTTCAAGTCCAGGACTATGCTCTATATAGAGTTCTAGTCCGCTGCATTCTGCCTTTATCCACTAGAGATTTTGCTACCATATGCAACCATTTCACACCTTCCTCCTATACGCATTGATCCATCATCTTGATATCGACATTAGACTCCACATGTTCCACACGATTCTACATGCGTCCAGTGTTACCACTCAGGGATGGCTACGCACCCCCTATTGCCACATCATCACTTCCATTCTTCATCATCACAGTCATAACATCACCGAAGGAGAGATGGCCGCGATGACTGACTTCGATGAGATAGGTTTTAGGAACTTTTCCATAGCTGGTGTAGAGGTATCGGCTACCAGGGTTTTGTCGTGGAGGCGTCAGAGAGCCGGACCCCAGATCGACTCTGATGAGGACATTGAGGTCGATGTAGCAAATCTGGCAGCTGAGGTTCGAGAGCACATAGACGAGCCCCCACCACCGACACTCTACGAGAGTGACGCGACTTGAGACACAGATCCAGAGCCTCCGGGAGGAAGTGGTGGCAAATCATGCTGAAGAAATGGAGGCAAATCAAGCCTATTACACTGAGTACATGAGTGACCTCAGAGCCGATAGGGAGACTAGCGACGCTCGATATCATGAGATGATGTCGCTATTTCGATCCTGGCAGCCAGGCTCATCTGATCGTCCCGGTCCCTCCTCCTAGTTTAGATTAGCATTGTATGATTGACTGTTTGACTACCCCTACTTAGTAGGGTTGACTTATATTTAACTTGTATGACTGTGCTGGTTTTCTCCTTTTCCAGCTGACTTATGGAATTGACTATTTGCTTTTCTTGATGTTTATCAGGATTATGCTTGGTAGAATAGGTTTACTATATTTTTCTGTCTTTTTAACTGCTTTACTTGATTTCAAAATCAGCCTTTACTTAGTTTGAAAAATCTTTTTGGCATTTTTTTTAAAATCAATTTTTCGACTTAGTTTTATTTAAAACTACCCCCTTCAAAACTAGGGCTTTTTCGCAAATGGACTTAGCCTAGGCCCTAACCCTAGAACTGCATGCACCTATAGATCTAGAAGTCAGCATCTCACAAGCACCTTAGGGTACTTTTGACTGATAACCTAGAATGGGTTGAGATGCTTAGGTCTTTGCCTTAATTCAAGATGCTTTAAGTCAGTGCATCTGCAGTAATTGGGGCACTAAATACCAAAAATACAGTAATTAAGTTAAGTGTCAAGCTTAGAAAATCTAACTTGAACAGATGACTTAAACTTGACTAACCCTAGCAAAAGCTATTGTTTATAATAGTTAGTAAGTAGCTAACTGGGTTAGACAGGACCCGAAAAGTAAAATCAAATAGATTTGGTCCACTTAAACCATGAATTGGTTCAGTACATCACTTTACTTAATCTCAATGCAATTTTCTGTTTTGCTATAGTTTTTGATGTATGGCAAAGGGGGAGAGATTGGAAAGGAGAGAAAAGGCTAAAATTATTTTAAAAATTTTATTTCCCTCTTTTATCTCCTGTCTTTCAAAAAGTAAAGTTCTTGTCTTTCAAAGTTCAATATTTTCGAAAACTAACATTACTTGTTTTTCAAAGCTTAAGTTTTTTTCGAAAATTAACTTTACTTGTTTTTCAAAGTTCAATTTTTCCAAAAATTAACTTTACCTGCTTTTCAAAGTTTAATACTTTCAAAGCTTAAGTTTTTTTTGAAAATTAACTTTACTTGTTTTTCAAAGTTCAATTTTCCCAAAAATTAACTTTACCTGCTTTTCAAAGTTTAATATTTTCGAAAATTAATTGTACTTGATCTTAAGAGCTCATTTTTCGAAAATTAGCTTTGCTTAAGTACATATTTTTGAAAATCAACTTTACTGGCTGGAAGGAAAATTTTCTAAGTAAAAAATTCAAACTCTCTTGAAACTTTTCCACCTCTAAACATTTTCCAACTTAAAAAAAGGTTCTCTTGAAAATTATCTAAGTAATAAAAAAATTGAAACATCTGAACTTAGAAATTTTTCTTTCAACCCCGCAAACTATTGGAAAAACCAGGGGGAGATTTCTTCCAGGGGGAGGGAATCAAACTTAATTAGTTTTACTACTTAACTAGTGATTAACTTAACTTTTTGAACTAGGTTGCCATAAATCAAAAAGGGGGAGATTGTTGGTGCAGACAGCACCCATGTCAAACCTGGGTTTTGATAATGGCAAAGGGTTCAAAAGTTAAGCTATTATGTTTATCTAACATGCTCTTTAAGTGTGCAGATCAAAGCCCTAGCGAAGGGCTGCTAGGCACCTGGCGAAGGACTGCCAGGATACAAAGCCCTAGCGAAGGACTGCTAGGCACCTGGCGAAGGAATGCTAGGATACAAAGCCCTAGCGAGGGATTGCTAGGCACCTGGCGAAGGAATGCCAGGATACAAAGCCCTAACAAAGGACTGCTAGGCACCGGGCGAAGGACGGCTTGGTACCTAAGCCCTAGCGAAGGACTGCTAGGAAAAAGTCCAACCGGAGAAGCCGGTTAGCAAAAGGTAAACTCTCCTGAGAGGAGTAGGTGAAGACGCATTCCCCGTCGAGGGAACAGTTGGCGTCGGTTCGACCTAGGGTTCCATTTTGGAGACTCAAAGTCAGAACCAAGACAGCTAAGGCTGTATAATCATAACATATTCTTGTTTTATTTTATTTGCAACTAACCCTGGATGCAAGACCAAAGGAACGAGTCTCTACAGCTCAGAACGCCTCAAGGGAGAGAAGCAGCAGCTGTGTAGGGCGCCCCGGGGGTCCCGGGCGCCCCCAAGGTCAAGGCAAAGCAGTAAACAAAAAAGCGCTTGATAAGTACCATTTTGTTGATTATTTTAATTGCTAAAATCCATGTTTGACACATGTTTTACATGCTTAATTGTTATTTTTCCCTAGGTTTTAGGACTTCCTCTTATTTTGGACTTAATTGCAAATTTACACATATTTGGATTATTTGGCCACTAAATTTTTGATCTATTTTTGTAGGCATGAAAGGTTCTTGGACCTAGGGCATATTGGGTCAAACTTNCTCACAAGCACCTTAGGGTACTTTTGAATGATAACTAGAATGAGTTGGGTGCTTAGGTCTTACCTTAATTCAAGATGCTTTAAGTCAGTGCATCTGTAGTAATTGGGTCACTAAATACAAACTAAACAGTGATCAGGTTGAGTGTCAAGTTTAGAAAATCTAACTTGAACAGAACACTTAACTTGACTAACCCTAGCAAAAACTACTGTTTATAACAGTTAGTAAGTAGCTAATTGGGTTAGACAGGACCCTAAAGAGATAATTGAAATTGGTTTGGTTCAGTGTATATCTTGAATTGGTTCAGTACAAAACATTATTCTTTTGTCATATCCTTATGCAATTTTTTTCATATTGCTTTGTTTTTTATATATGGCAAAGGGGGAGAGATAGGAAAGGAGAGAAAGTTTAAATTTCAAAGCACTTAATCTAAGTTTTTTTCAAACTATTTCAAAGTACTTAATCTAAGTTTTTTTTCAAAACTATTTCAAAGTACTTAAACCTAGTTTTTTTTCAAAGTACTTAAATCTATTTTTTTCCAAAACTGTTTCAAAAGTACTTGATCTAAATTGTTTTTAAAATTTTTATTAAGTACTTGACCCAAGCAGTTTTTCAAAAGTTTTTTTAAGTACTTAAACATAAGTTATGTTCAAAATATCTCTAAGTACTTATTTCTAAACTTCTAAAGTACCTTCAGGAGATATTTTAGAATTTTTTTTCTAAGTATAGATTTTTCAAAGTGCCCAACCAAATCTTCTTGGAAAATATTTTCTAAAATTCTTTTGAAAAATGTTCTAAGTATTGAAAAATTAATTCCATCTTTAGACTTAGAAATTTTTTCAAAACCCCACGAACCTTTGGAAAAATTAGGGGGAGATTCCTTCCAGGGGGAGGAAACTAAACTGTTATATCACTTGTCTTGATTAACTTAACTTTTTGAATCGAGTTGCCATAAATCAAAAAGGGGGAGATTGTTGGTGCGGACAGCACCCAAGTCGAACCTGTGTTTTGATAATGGCAAAGGGTTCAAAAGGTAGATGTTATGTTTATCTAACATGCTACTTGAGTGTACAGATTGAAGTCCTAGCGAAGGACTGCTAGGCATCAGAACCCTAAGACCTGGCGAAGGGCTACTGGGCAACTAGCGAAGGACTGCTAGGAGTCGAAGACCTAGCGAAGGACTGCTAGGCACCAGGCGAGGGACTGCTTGGAACCGAAGACCTGACGAAGGACTACTGGGCACTAGGCGAAGGACTTCCTGGTACTGAAGACCTGGCGAAGGACTGTTAGGCACCTGGAGAAGGACTGCTGGGCAAAAGTCCAACCGGAGGAGCTGGTTGGTAACAGGTAAATTCTTCTGAGAGGAGTAGGTGAGGTCGCGTTCCCCGTCGAGGGAACAGTAGGCGTCGGTTCGACCTAAGGCTGCATTTAGGTGACCCAAAGTCAGAACCAAGACAGCTACGGCTGTAAGACTCACTAGCATACTTGCTTTATCATGTTTGGTACTAACCCTAGATGCAGGACCGAAGGAAAGAGTTTCTGCAACTCAGAACGCCTCAAAGGAGAGAGGCAGCAGCTGGGTTGGGCGCCCGGGAGGTCCCGGGCGCCCCAGGTAAAAGCCAAACAAGAATTGAGCAAGAATACGCTTCGGAAGCTCACTGGGCGGGCCACCCCCATGCTCCCGGGTGCCCCCGTGCTCCCGGGCGCCCTGGATGCCTCGGGCGCCCTGGGTTCAAGCTAACGAAGCGGATAGAGTTTAACTCAGCGAGAAGCCAGCGGATCGGGTCAACCCGGGTGCCCCCTGCGTCCCGGGCGCCCCCGTCAAACCTCAGCCTGATCTTGGAGGGATAATGGCTGACCGAGAGTTTGCCGGTTCCGGTGACACGTGGAGGGGGCCCCCAACGTCTCGGCCGCCCCCAGGCTCACTATATAAGGAGCTTGACCCCCAAGGCTTCTCAACACATTCTTCCAATGCTACTACGCTCTTCGACTCAAGCGCTCTGCTATGGAAACCTCCCATCTCGAGATTGAAGCGCCGCCGCCGACCCTCTGCTCCGAAGTACAATCAACACCGAGCGTCGGTAACGAAAGAGCTTAATTTTCAGTTTACTGTAATACAACTATAAAATTTCTCTGTAAACATTTGCACACATATAGAATTGCCCGCAGTAAATGGTCAACGACCGTGGGCCTTAAAGTAGGAGCCGACCGCGACTCCGAACCAAGTAAAATCGCTTGAGTTCGCATTTGTGTTTCTTTATTTTCCGCTGCCTATTCTCTATTCGAATCCGAAACGTTTTACGATATTCACCCCCCCATCTATCGTTCTTCTCGATCCAACAGAAGTGATTTCTGTTGGATCGGAGTAAATCGATAGAGGGGGAATATCGATCTTAAAATTTTCGGATAATTTAAGAGAAATACGCAGCGAAAAATACAAAAACAATCGCTAACAATTTTTCTTTTTACTTGGTTCAAAGTCGCAGTCGGCTCCTACTCCAAGGCCAACGATCCTTGACCATTTACGATGGGCAATTCTATATTCGTAGAAATAATTACAGATTTGAGTACAGATATAGAATCGGAAAAACAATTGTAACACTTAATGAAATTAACGATTTTACTGACGACCGAAGTGGATGGAGTTTCGGAGCCGCAGGTCATCGTCGGTGCTTGAATCGCGAATGTAGAGTGTGCTGGAGCGTAGCGCTTGCACTAAAGTGTTGAAAGTGAGATTTACAAGTTGTGTGGAAGCCTTGGGGGTGAACGCCCTTTTATAGTCTACTCTTGGGCGCCTGTGTTGAAGGGGCCCCCTACACGTGGCCTCTCCTGCGCGAACTCCAATCCGCAGGCTCGGTCAGTGCTTATCCCCTTCATTGGGGTGCCTGAGCTGTCTAGGGCACCTGTATGGACACAGGCGCCTAGCTTGATTTGGTTCAAAGGCTTTCGTGGCAGTTTGCTTTGATGGTCTCGGTTTGGCCTTGCATTGGGGCATCTGTATCCTTACAGGCGCCTAGCCCAGTGAGGCGCCTCCTTCCAATGAGGTGTCTGAGCTGCAAAAACACCGTCCGTTCATTTCCTACAACCAGGGGTTAGTTCCAAAACACAAGAAGCAATATGTTAGACATTATTTACAGCCTAAGCTGTCTTGGTTCTGACTTTGGGTTTCCCAAATGGAACCCTAGGTCGAACCGACGCCTAATGTTCCCTCTATGGGGAACGCGTCCTCACCTACTCCTCTTGGGAGAATTTACCTTTTTGCCAACCGGCTCCTCCGGTTGGACTTTTGCTCAGCTTCACTCACCAAGTCTTCGGTGCCCAGTCCTCGACCAGGTCTTAGTGCCCAGCTTTACTCACCAAGTCTTCGGTGCTCAGTCCTCGACCAGGTCTTAGTGCCCAGCTTCACTCACCAAGTCTTAGTGCCCAACTTTAGGTCAGGACTTAGTTGCCCAGCTCGCGGCCAGGACTTAGTGTCCAATTCAATGAACCAGGACTTAGTGCCTAGTGTACATAGGACTTTCTTGCACACTTAATCAGCTTGTTAGATCACAACCGAATCTTAACTTTTGAACCCTTTTCCATTATCAAAACAAAGGTCTGACTTTGGTGCTTCCGGCACCAACAATCTCCCCCTTTTTGATTTATGGCAACACAGTTCAAAAAGTTAAGTTAAAGACATATTATAGTAATCTAACAATACTAACAACAGAATTTTAACTCCCCCTGAAATTCACATTCTCCCCCTGAAATTTTCAATATCATGTGGGTCTTGTAAACTTTCTAAGTGCTAAGTATTTTTCAAGTTTTAGCAAAAAATTTTAAGGTTTTTGACTAAGTATTATTTTTTTAAAAAAACAATTGTATTTAAGAACACTTAGGCAATTTTGAAAAGGTTTTGCAAGCCTGATTTGTTTCAATATTTTGACAACTTGCTTAGGCAGAACAAGTTTTGAAAACTGATTTTCCTTGCAAAGTTTTAACTTGGGAAAAAAATTTCCTAACTTAGAAACATTTGCTTAACAACATTTTCATAAAAAGGAATTTGTTTGAAAAACTTTACTTAGCACATTTGCCAACAGATTTATGAAAAAAATAGTTTAGTTCAGGCAAATTTGTTTACTAAGAAAAAACTTCTTTAGAATTGTTTTCCAAAAGACACTTAGAAATTTTGAAGCCTTTTTGAGTAGAGAAAGTTTGAAGCACTTGAAACATACTTAGAAAAATTTTAGAACTTTCCTAACTTATAAACAAGTTTTTAGAAAGTTTTTAGAATAAATTTGAAATACTCAAAATAGTTTAAAAATATTTTTAAGTACTTAAAGAACATTGAAATATTTAAGACTGAAAAGTACTTGAAAGCTTAGCACTTAGAACTTTCTACTTTACTTTTTTAAAAAAAATTCCCAAATTTTCCCTCTTTCTTTTGTTCTCTCCCCCTTTGCCATATATAAAAAAAAATTGATACTAATAACAACAAATAAATTAGAGCTAGTAAGAAATTTAAAAATCTATATTGAACCAACTCCAAAAAAAATTGGACCAAACCAAATTAAACCACCTTGTTCGGGTCCTGTCTAACCATGTTAGCTACTTACTAACTGTCATAAACAGTAGCTTTCGCTAGGGTTAGTCAAGTTAAGTGATCTGATCAAGTTAGATTTTCTAAGCTTGACACTTAACCTGATTGCTGTTTAACTTGTATTTATTGCCCCAATTACTGCAGATGCACTGACTTAAAGCATCTTAAATCAAGACATAGACCTAAGCATCTCAACCCAGTCTAGGTTATCAATCAAAAGCACCCTAAGGTGCTTGTGAGATGATGGCTTCTAGATCTATAGGTGCATGCAGTTCTAGGGTTAGGGCCTAAGCTAAGTCCATTTGCGAAAAAGTCCTAGTTTTGAAGAGGGTAGTTTTTGAAATAAAATTAAGTTGGAAAACTATTTTAAATTTCAAAAACTTGAAAAAAATGATAAATTTGCAAAATTTTCAAAAAAATTAAGAAAAATAGGAAAGATTTTAGGAAACAATATAAATCAGTCCTACTCTACTAAGCACAACCCTAACTGCCTTCTTGGTGAGCTAAACTCAGACTTGGTAAGGGATTGGTGAAGATATCAGCTAAGTTAGATTTTGAGTCCACATGTTTAAGTACTATTTCACCCCTGGCTATATGATCCCTTACAAAATGATGTTCAACTTCTATATATTTTGTTCAGGAATGTTGAATTAGGTTTTTAGTTAAGTTGATTGAACTAATGTTATCAATATAGACTTGGGTTTGGGTGTAGTCAAGCTAGAAGTCCTTAAGAGTGTGCATCATCCACAAAAGTTATGCGACACATTCTCCTAGGGCAACATATTCTGCTTCTGTTGTGGACAGTGCTACGCAGTGTTGCTTTCTGCTACACCAGCTGACTAGGCTATGTCCTAATAGTTGGCAACTTCCACTTGTACTTTTTCTATCTAACTTGCACCCAGCATAGTGAGAGTCAGAATATCCTGACAATTCAAAGGTAGAAGTCCTAGGATACCAAATCCCTACATTTAGGGTACCCTTAATGTACCTAAGTACTCATTTTAGGGCTGCTAAGTGGGATTCCTTAGCATAAATTTGGTACCTAGCACACATTCCTACAGAAAATAGGATATCAGGTTTGCTAGCTGTAAGGTAAAGTAGACTACCAATCATACTTCGGTATAGCTTAAGACCTACAGGCTTACCTTCAGGATCACTATCAATTTTTACATTTATGGCCATGGGGTACTTATGCTTTTGGAGTCATCCATTTTAAATTTTTTTATTAACTCTTTAGCATACTTGAATTGGTGAACATAATTATCGTCTCTAGTCTGTTTAATTTGTAATCCTAAGAAAAAGTTGAGCTTACCTACCAAGCTCATTTCGAATTCACTTTTCATTATTTTTACAAATTCTATTAGAAAGTTTGAGTTGGTGGATCCAAAATTATATCGTCAACATAAATTTTGGCAATAAAAATATCTTTTTCTAAGGTTTTAATAAAAAGGGTGGAGTTAATTTGACCTTGGTTAAATTCTTTAGAAATTAGATAGGTTGATAAACATTCATATCATGCCCTAGGGGCTTGTTTCAACCCATAAAGTGGTTTTCTAAGTTTAAAGGCATACTCAGGTTTTTCTAAGTCCTCTAATCCGGGGGGTTGTCGTACATAAACTTCTTCTTTGATAAACTCATTCAAAAAGGTAGACTTAACATCCATTTGGTATAGCTTGAACCCTCTATGGGCTGCAAAGGCTAATAACATTCTAATTGACTCAAGTCTGGCTACTGGGGCATAGGTTTCATCATAGTCTAATCCTTCGACCTGACTAAACCCTTTAGCTACTAAGCGGGCTTTATTTCTAACTATTTCTCCTTGATCATTTAATTTGTTTCTGAACACCCACTTAGTATCTATAATAGATTTACCCTCAGGTTTAGGTACTAGTTTCCAGACTTGATTTCTTTCAAATTGGGATAACTCCTCCTGCATATCTATGATCCAATCAGTGTCAGGTAGGGCTTCCTCTATAGTCATAAGTTCAATTTTTGAAATTAACGCGATTTGACTAAGATTTCTATAGGAAGACCTAGTTCTGACTCCTAAGGTTGGATTACTCACAATTTGATCAAAAGGGTGACTGAGTCTGGGTTTCTTGGTTCTTCTAGTACTAGGTTCAGCCTCAGGTTCGGCTAGACGGTTTGGTTCAGTGTTTGGTTCAACTACTTGGGTCGATTCAGTTATAGGTTCAGTTGATACCTCAGTAGTTGGTTCAAGAATTAGTTCATTTAGAGGTTCAATCAATGGTTCAATTGATGGCTCAAGTGTTGATTCACTATCTTCCTGATCAATATTTGATTGGTTTAATTTTTGGTTATCAGTTTTTGGTTCAATTTTCTCATCAAAAATTAAGTTAGTCGTTTCTTCAATTTTGTGAGTTTGTTATTGTAAACCCTATAGGTCCTACTAGTTGTTGAATATCCTAGGAAGATTCCTGGGGTTGACTTGATTGAAACTTACCTAGGTAGTCCTTGGTGTTCAAGATATGGACTTTGCACCCAAAGACTCTTAGGTAGTGTAGGTTAGGTAGTTATGATAATATAACTCATAAGGGGTTTTATCATGCCTTTTGTTAATTAGAACCCTGTTTTAGATGTAACATGTTGTGCTTACCGCTTCTGCCCAAAATTGATTAGCTAAGTTAAATTCATTTAACATGGTTCTAGCGGCTTCCTGAAGGGTTCGATTCTTTCTCTCTACTATCCCATTCTGTTGGGGGGGGGGGTTCTAGGACAGAAAAATTCATATATGTACCCATTTATTTTGCAAAATTCTTCAAATCGTTGATTTTCAAATTCTCCCCCATGATCACTTCTAAGTCTTTTGATTTTAGTATCATTTTGGTTTTCAATCATTTTACATAGGTCAATAAATACGTTCAAAGTTTCATCTTTGGTTTTTAGGAAACTAACACAGGAAGACCTAGAGTAATCATCGATAATTACTAAGCAGTACCGATTCCCGCTTAGTGACTTGGCTCCGTGTGAATCAAATAGGTCAAGGTGCAAGAGCTCAAGTGTGGTTTGGGTTAAGTCTGATTGAATTGATTTGTGAGCAGACTTGGTTTGTTTGCCTAGGTTACATGAGTTACAGATTGTATTTTCAAAATTCTTAATTCTTGGTACACCTTTAATTAAACCAAGTTGGGTAATTTTAGAAATTAGTTTAACATGAGTGTGACCTAATCTCCTATGCTAGAGGTTGGATTCTTCTAATTGAGTCAAGAAGCATTTTGGTACTAAAGGTAAATTAATGGTATAAACATTATTTTTCATAGTACCCTAAAGCATGACTTCTGAGTCTTGTAGGTTTCTAATCAGACAGTCAGAGTTGGTGAATGTAACTAAATAGCCAGTATCACATAGTTGACTTATACTAAGCAAATTGAATTTAAAATTGTCAACCAAGAGTACTTTCTTAATTACAAAATCAGACTTGAGTTCAATGTTATCTGACCCGATGACTTTGAGTGTAGCATTATTGTCAAATGCTACTGAGCCTAGGTTCTTGAACTTGATTTTGGTGAATTTCAATTTGTCTCCAGTCATGTGTCTGGAGCATCCACTATCCAACATCCACTGGTCCAAATCTTTATGTTCCTACATATAAAGTATTTGTTGATTTGGATCCATTAGAGTTAGGGATAGCTTAAATTGATTTTCACAGCCTAGTCTGTCTCACCCAATCTAGAGTTATCAATCACGTTAACCTTATGGGTATTGTGAGACAGGTTTTCAAAAATTAAAGATTTTAATTTAAAAAAAAACATGGTTAATTTTGAAGACATCTGATTAATTTGAAAATTTTATTAGGTTAAGTTTATTGATTTTGAAAAGTGGTTGACTCTAAGATTACTTGAAATTTGTGTTAGATTCAAATTTGATAAAGAGTAAATTGAATTTGAATTTCAAAAATCGGCTTCGAGGTCTTGGCAAGGCACAAGGCCTTCTTTGGCCGTAGCCTTATTGGATCATCAACCCTTTCCTTAACAAAACCTTTTAACGAAGTTTCATTTTCAACATTACTTTTTGAGAAATTCTGGTTTAACTAGTTTGGGTCTTGGATCGGTAGCTTCGGCTAGTTCCACCAGACTAAACAGACCAAGTAGGGTATACTTGAGCTTATTAGAAGGGCTTCCCTAACGTACTATCATCTCACCTCCACCCAATACTAGGTTGTTCAAGTTTCAAATAAATCATTTTGTCCTTAAACTAACCAGTCCTAAATCTAAGCATGATAATTAAAAATAGTAAAAATAAACAATCAAGCATGTAATTAACAAAAAAAATTATCTAATTATAAATATGATTTTTATATTGGCTCCCCCTGGACTATATCCTCGATAATGGTTAGGCAAGATGTGAATCTTGTCCTTGGGGATCCAATACTGGTTTGGTCCAGCTTGTTTGTACAAACAGAGCTTGGGGACCCATGCTTGGACTTGGGTTCTGTTGGGACCGGGTGCATGTTGACAAGGATACGGGTTCGTAAATTTTAAATTTTTACGTGCAACGGAAGAATTAGCATAAAATAATTTCTCAAATTATTTTTAACCGCGTATCTAGCATGCAACCTTATGATGTGTAGACATAATCATAAATTAAAACTTTTGCGAAAAGTAAACTAATTTACTTAGTACCTCGCGTAACTCGAAGTAAGGGACGAGATCCAACCGTAGCGTCCCTTGGAAGCTCCGCCTCTATTCGCGTCCACGCCGAGTTCTCTTCGGGATGACTTCGCAAAGTCACGAGTTTTGTGCCGACGAGAACTACTAGATTCTCTAAGGGCACAACTAGAAGATCAAGAGAGAAGAAAGGAAACTAACCACCAAGAAACGGAATCTAAATTCCGGGAAGGGAAGGAAGGAGTCGTGATCCGCTTCTTCTTCTTCGGGATGTTCTTGGTGGATGAAGCTCTCGGCCACCCTTGGGATGTGCGCCGGCCCTAGGGGAGGAGAGAGAGCCGGCCCTAGAGAGAGAGGGGCGCCAGCCCTAGAGAGAGAGAGAGTTAGAGAGAGAGAGAGGGGGAGCTACTAATCTCTTGATTACTCAATCGATTGGAATTCAAGGCTTGCCTTTGGTTCCTTTATATAGTAGCCTCTCCCTTGCCAAGTCTTTCTTTTAACGGAATTTTTTGTTGGATCGAGAGAACCAATAGAGGGGGGGGGGTGAATATCGGAAATCGTTCGGATTTTAAAACTTAAGAGAAGTTGCACAGCGGAAGTTAAAAAGAAAAAACACAACACAAAGACACAGTCGATTTTACTTGGTTCGGAGCCTGTGTCGACTCCTACTCCAAGGCCCACGGTCGTTGACCGTTTACTTTGGGCAATTCTATATGAAGCGTAGTAATCGGTTACAGAATTTAGTTACAAAGTAAGTGCATTAAAATAATAATAAATGATTGCGCTCTTCGTTACCGACGTCCGGAGTGGATTGACTTTTTCCGGGCAGAGGGACATTGTCGGCTCGAGTTGGAATGTTTCTGGAGCAAGGCACGAGCGTAGAAGAGCTTTGAGGCGTTGAGAGAGTTGTTGCCCTGAAGCCTTGGTCGAAGGCCCTTTATATAGGGCCTGGGGGCGCCCGGGACGTCGGGGGCGCCCCCCACGTGGCCTCTGATCCGCAGAGCTCTCGGTCGCATCTGATCCTCTGGATCCGCTTTGATCGGGATGCCCGGAACGGTCGGGGCGCCCGGGTTGACCGGGTCAACTCTTATCTTCTGGCTTCGAAGGGTTTTGGTTCGAGGTATGCGCATGGGGGCGCCCGCAGCGCAGGGGGCGCCCGAGAGCACGGGGGCGCTCGACCCAGTATGTATTCGAACCATTTTCTCCTTGCTTGTTTTGCATGCACCTTGGGGGCGCCCGGGACACTCCGGGCGCCCTACTCAGCCCTTGCCTCTCTCCTTTGAGGCTTTCTGAGCTGCAGACACACGTTCCTTCGGTCCTGCATCCAGGGTTAGTCCAAAACACAACAATATATTAATTGGTTAAATTATACAGCCTTAGCTGTCTTAGTTCTGACTTTGGTCTCCAAAATGGAGCCCTAGGTCGAACCGACGCCTACTGTTCCCTCGACGGGGAACGCGTCCTCACCTACTCCTCTCGGGAGAAATTACCTGATGCCAACCGTTCCTCTGGTTGGACTTTTGCCTGACGATCCTTTGTCAGGTCTTTGTAAACTGGCAGTCCTTCGCCAGTTGCCTAGCAGTCCTTCGCTAGGGCTTCAGTCCCAGGCTGTCCTTCGCCTGGTGCCTAGCAGTCCTTCGCTAGGGCTTTTGACTCTGGCATTCCTTCGCCAGTGCCTAGCGGTCCTTTGCTAGGGCTTATTTTCCTGGCATTCCTTCGCCAGTGCCTAGTAGTCCTTCGCTAGGGCTTTTCCTGCACACTAGATTAACTTGTTAGAAAACAAGAAAGACTCAACTTTTGACCTATGTTGTCATTATCAAAACACAGGTTTGACTTGGGTGCATTCTGCACCAACAATCTCCCCCTTTTTGATTTATGGCAACCCTAGTTCAAAAAGTTAAGTCTAAGCAAAACATGAAACAGTTTTAACTTTTGTTCCCTCCCCTGGAAGGAATCTCCCCCTAGATTTTTCAAAAATTCGTGGGGAAAAAAAGCTTACTTGTACTTGAAAACTTAAGTTTTAGGTCTTAAAAAATCTTTCAACAACTTATGTTAAAAGTACATAGGAGGGTTTTTAAAGTATAATTAGAGTACTTAAAAATTTTGACAAGCTTAAGTAAGAAACTTTTGAAAGGCTAAAGTACTTAGTAAAATTTTGAAAACTTGAGTAAAAATTTTGAAGTTAGAGTACTTAGGCAAAATTTTGAAAGCTTTAAGAACTTAAGAAACTAGAGTACTTAGGCAAAATTTTGAAAGCTTTAAGAACTTTTGAAACTAGAGTACTTAGGCAAAATTTTGAAGGCTTTAAGAACTTTTGAAACTGGAGTACTTAGGTAAAATTTTGAAAGCTTTAAGAACTTTTGAAACTGGAGTACTTAGGTAAAATTTTGAAAGCTTTAAGAACTTTTGAAACTGGAGTACTTAGGTAAAATTTTGAAAGCTTTAAGAACTTAAGTACTTTAGTAAATCTTCAAAAAGTTTAAGCTTTTGAATAAAGGATAAGTGAAAGCTTTTGAAAGATAAGTAAATTTTTGAAACCTTTTTGAATAACGGAAAAATTTTGAACTTTTTGATAATAAGTAAAATTAATTTTTCTCTAAATTTAACTTTTTTGATAATAAGTAAAATTAATTTTTCTCTAAATTTAACTTTTTTCTTTCCTTTCCTATCTCTCCCCCTTTGCCATATATCAAAATAAGATAACTATAGCAGAAATATGATTGCATAAAGGAAATAAATAAGATTTTGCTGTACTGAATCAATTCATAATTAGACTTAAACTAAATCAGTCAATTTTCTCTTGTAGGGACGTGTCTAACCCAATTAGCTATTCACTAACTGTTAGAAACAGTAGTTTTTGCTAGGGTTAGTCAAGTTAAGTGTTTCTTTTCAAGTTAGATTTTCTAAGTTTGACACTTAACTTGATTGCTATGTAAATTGTATTTAGTGCCCCAATTACTGCAGATGCACTGACTTAAAGCATCTTGAATTAAGGCAAAGACCTAAGCATCTCAACCCTTTCTATGTTATCACTCAAAAGTACCCTAAGGTGCTTGTGAGATGCTGGCTTCTAAGTCTATAGGTGCATGCAGTTCTAGGGTTAGGGCCTAGGCTAAGTCCATTTTCGAAAAAGCCCTAATTTTTAAAGGGGGTAGTTTTGAAATAAAACTAAGTAAAAAAATGAAAACTGATTTTGAAATTAAGTAAAACAGTTTTTCAAATCATATTTTAAAAACAATTTTAAAAAAAAAATTAATCTATTCTACAGAGCACAATCCTAACTGCCTTCTTAGTGAGCTGAACTCAGATTCAGGTAAGGGTTTTGTGAATATATCAGCCAGGTTGGATTTAGAATCAATATACTTGAGTACTATTTCACCCCTGGTTACATGGTCTCTTACAAAATGATGTTTGACTTCTATATGTTTGGTTCTGGAGTGTTGGATTGGGTTCTTAGTTAAATTAATTGAACTTATATTGTCAATAAATACTTGAGTTTGGGTGTAGTTGAGCTGGAAGTCCTTAAGTGTGTGCATCATCCATAACAGTTGAGCAGTACACTCTCCTAAGGCCACATACTCAGCTTCAGTTGTGGATAGAGCTACACAGTGTTGTTTTCTGCTGCACCAACTAACTAGACTCTGACCTAATAGTTGGCAGCTTCCACTTGTGCTCTTTTTATCTAATTTACAGCCAGCATAGTCAGAATCTGAGTATCCGGTTAAATCAAAAGTTGAGGTCCTAGGATACCAAATCCCTACATTTAGGGTGCCCTTTACATATCTCAGTATTCTTTTTAGGGCTGCTAAGTGCGTTTCCTTAGCACAGGTTTGGTATCTAGCACACATCCCTACAGCAAAGAGAATATCAGGTCTATTGGCTGTAAGGTACAGTAGGCTACCTATCATACTCCTATAGAGTTTAAGGTCTGCTGGTTTACCATCAGGGTCACTATTTATTTTTACATTAGTGGCCATAGGGGTACTTATGCTTTTAGAGTTATCCATTTTAAATTTCTTTATTAACTCTTTAGCATATTTGAATTAATGAACATAGTTACCATCCCTAATTTGTTTGATTTGTAGTCCTAGGAAAAATGTAAGCTCACCAACTAAGCTCATTTCAAATTCATCTTCCATTATCTTGACAAATTCTTTTAGAAAGTTGGTGTTGGTGGATCCAAAGATTATGTCATCTACATAAATTTGGGCAATAAATATATCTTTTCCTAGGGTTTTAATAAATAATGTTGAGTCAATTTGGCCTTGTTTAAATTCTTTAGAAGTTAAATAGGTTGATAATCGTTCATACCAGGCCCTAGGTGCTTGTTTTAGCCCATATAATGCTTTGGTTAGTTTGTAAACATGGTTAGGTTTATCTAAGTCCTCAAACCCTGGGGGTTGTCCTACATAAACTTCTTCTTTAATGAATCCATTTAAAAAGGCTGACTTTACATCCATTTGATATAATTTAAATCCTTTATGGGATGCAAAGGCTAACAACATTCTAATAGACTCAAGTCTAGCTACTGGGGCATATGTTTCATCGTAGTCTAATCCCTCTACTTGGCTGAAACCCTTTGCTACTAAGCGGGCTTTATTTCTGACTATTTCTCCTTGATCATTCAACTTATTCCTAAAGACCCACTTAGTATCTATGATGGATTTGCCTTCCAGTTTAGGCACTAGTTCCCAGACTTGGTTCCTCTCAAATTAGGCTAATTCTTCTTGCATAGCTATGATCCAGTCAGGGTCAGGTAGGGCTTCATCTATAGTTTTGGGTTCTATTTTTGATATCATAGCTATTTGACTCAGGTTTCTATAGGAGGACCTAGTCCTGACTCCTAGAGTTAGATCACCCACAATTTGATCAGTTGGGTGACTGAGTCTGGGTTTCTTGGTTCTTCTAGAGCTTGGTTCAGCCTCAGGTCCGGCTGGTCGGTTTGGTTCACTATTTGATTCGACTCTTTGGGCTGGTTCATTTGTTGGTTGGATACTTGATTCAGTTGACTCATTAATTGGTTCAATGGTTAGTTCGTTTAAGGGTTCAATTAAGGGTTCAATAGTTTGTTCATTATTTTCTTAGTCAGAGTTTGATGAAGTTAAGTCTGGATTATTAGATGTTGAGTTGATTTCTTCATCAAAAATTAGGTTTGTTGTTTCTTCAATTTTCTTAGTTTGTTTGTTGTAAACTCTATAGGCTCTACTTGTGGTTGAGTATCCTAGAAAGGTACCTAGGTTTGACTTGGACTGAAATTTTTCTAAATAGTCTTTGGTGTTTAGGATATGAACTTTGCATCCAAATACCCTTAGGTAGTGTAGGTTTGGGAGTCTATGGTAGTACAGTTTGTTGGGACCGGGTGCATGTCGACAAGGATACGAGTTCGTAAAATTTTAAATTTTTACGTACAGCGGAAGAATTTGCATAAAATAATTTCCTAAATTATTTTAACTTCGTATCTAGCATGCAACCTTATAGTGTGTTGACATAATCATAAAATAAAACTTTGCGGAAAAGTAAACTAATTTACATTATACCTCTCGTAACTCGAAGAAAAGGGACGAGATCCAACCGTAGCGTCCCTTGGAAGCTTCGCCTCTATTCGCATCCACGCCGAGTTCTCTTCGGGATGACTTCGCAAAGTCACGAGTTTTGTGCCGACGAGAACTACTAGATTCTCGGAAGGCACAACTTAGAAGAACAAGAGAAAAATTAGGAAACTAACCAATGAAGCAACGGAATCGAATTCCGGGAAGAGAGGAATCGCTATCCGCTTCTTCTTCTTCGTGTTCGGGTTCTCCTTCTTCTTCTTGAAGCTCACGGCCTCCACCACCTTGGATGTAGGTTGGGCGCCGGCCCTAGGGGAGCTAGGGTGGGTGCCGGCCCTAAGGGAAGAGAGGGAGAAGAGGGAGAGGAGAGAGTAAGAGAGAGAGGGAGAGAATAATTAATCTCTTGATTAATTGATTGGAATAAGGGCTAGCCTTTGGTTCCTTTATATAGTAGCAACTCCTTTGCTAAGTCTCCCTCTAAACCGAATTAACGGAATTAGTTATAAGAAATTTATCTTATAAATTTTCTTATTAATTATTCCGTTTAAACCGAGTCTTTATTATAAACCAATTTATAATAAAACTAATTCTTCTTCTCTTTAAATTATGGAATAAATTTTTATAAGAAATTTATAAACTTTCTTATTATGGAAAAATCAATTCATAATTGATTTTATAAAATTAAAATAAACCAATTCATGGATTATTTTAATCTTCCATAAAAGAATAAATTTCTATAAATTTTATTTATATAAATTTCTTTATACAAATTTATTTATCCATAATTTATAAAATAAATCGCACTAGATTTATTTTATTAATTAAACCAAAATTAATTGGTTTTCTCCTCTTATTGTGGCCGGCCACCAAAGGGGTTTCGACACCCTCTTTGGCCGGCCAAACCAACCCGAACCGCCGCGAATTAAACTCATTTAATTCGCCTAAAAAGCCTTCAAAAGACTTAGCCATTTTTAGCTTCCATTGCGCCTCTGATTAACTCGGATTCGACTTATTTCTCTTGATCGGAAAATCTAATTTTCAACTCGTTTTAAATCCCTCGGATTACTCGTAGTGCGTGTGACTAAATAGGCTTTCGATTTATGTTGGCCGTCTATAATCAACTAATTATAGAACGATCATGAGTGGCACCTAGTAGTACATCATGATCCCCAATTAATCGAAAGATCAACGGTTTGACCTCAGAAGAAATTATTCTGAAACCCTTCAGCAGCTCTAATGAATCGTGCCTCATTCCCTTCACCACCTTATACCCACTTGGTTCAGGACACGGTCTATGGTGTCAGTCCCCACTAGGCTGACTACGTCACACCTAGCCCAAGTAATGTCTTTCTCGTCCTTTGGATTTCTAATTACTCTCATGTATTTAAGAGACTCGCACTCTTAACATGATATACTCTGGCCAGAGGTTTTTGAGTAACAATCCGACGATAGGCCTGGGTATACATCTCCTCGCAAGGAGTGGTGAATCCTTTGTAGGCTGTTCAAACATCTTCGGGCACTTTGGCTTATACCCAATCATCCTGGGTCCACACTTCCTTGGAGATGCTTGCTTAAGATGTTAAAGTATAAGTCTCCATGACCAAGATGACTTGAACACCGCAAGTCAAAGGAACATCGCACTTAAGCTGCAGTAAGAACTTCATTGACATATCTATATAGAATAACCATATGAAGTTTTACAACTAGTCACTCCAATGAACTAGTTCCCTTAACTAGCATCCATGTTTATCTCCGGACATCCCAATGTCACCAGCCAGTGAGAATCAGCTGATTAGAGAATAACCCATGCTAGTGTCAACAGAATTGATAGTGTCCATTTTTATCAATTCATCGACTAGGGATATTTTCAATACTTCACATTTGCACATATAGAGATAATCACAAGTTGTGATCTCATCACAAATTCTCTTATGTTGTGAGTTGTATTGCGGACATTCAGTAGATGAGTTTAAGATCCCAATCAAATACACAAATATGTATACTCAAATAGTGAATTATCATTTATTAAAATAAATGTTTACAATCATAAGGCGATTGCCTTAGGACACTTCTCTCATATCACTAACACAGTTCATAGGGGGTTTTGTTGTGTCGCTTGTTAATCAAAACCCTATTTTGGACATAACAAGCCGTACTAATTGCTTCTGCTCAAAATTGGTTTGCTAGATTAAATTCGTTGAGCATAGCCCTAGCGGCCTCTTGTAATGTTCTATTCTTTCGCTCAACTATCCCATTTTATTGGGGGGTTCTAGGACATGAAAATTCATGTAGGTACCCATTTACCTTACAGAATTCCTCGAATCGTTGATTTTCAAACTCTCCCCCGTGATCACTCCTTAGTCTTTTAATTTTAGTGTCGTTTTGGTTTTCAATTAGTTTACAGAATTCATTAAATAGGTTTAGGGTTTCGTCTTTGGCTTTTAGAAACCTAACCCAAGTAAACCTAGAGTAATCATCAACTATTACTAAGCAGTATCGGTTCCCGCTTAGTGACTTGGCTCCATGTGAATCAAACAGGTCAAGGTGCAGGAGCTCAAGTGTAGTTTGAGTTAAATCAGATTGAGTTAGTTTGTGATTGGATTTGGTTTGTTTACCTTGATTACAAGATTCACATATTAGGTTTTCATTATTTTTAATTTTGGGAATACATTTGATTAAGCCAAGTTGGGTAATTTTTGAGATAGTTCTTAGATTGGTATGACCTAATCTCCTATGCCAGAGGTTTGATTGTTCTAATTGTGTTAACATACATTTGGGTACAAGGGGAAGGTTTATAGTGTATACATTATTTTTCCTAGTGCCCTTAAGCATGATTTCTAAGTTTTGTACATTTCTAATTAGGCAGTTGGAATTGTTAAAAGTGACTATATAACCAGAATCACATAACTGACTTATGCTAAGCAGGTTAAAATTAAAGTTTTCAACCAATAGAACTTTCTTAATAATGAAATCGGATTTAAGTTCAATATTACCTGACCCAATTACCTTGAGTGTAGCATTATTGCCAAATGCCACTGAGCCTAGGTTTTTGAACTTGAGCTTGGTGAATTTCAATTTATCTCCAGTCATGTGTCTGGAGCAACCGCTATCCAACATCCATTGGTCCAAATCTTTATGTTCCTACACATAAAGAGTTTTCTTGATTTGAATCCAATTAGAGTCAGGAATAGCTTAAATTAAGTTTCACTGCCTAGTCTGTCTCACCCAAAATCTAGGGTTTTCAATCACGTTAGCCTTATAGGTTTCGTGAGACAAGTTTTGAAAATTTTGATTAATTTTGAAAACAGTTAAATTTGAAAACTTAATTAATTTTGAAAACTTAATTAATTTTGAAAACTTAATTAATTTTGAAAACAGTTAAATTTAAGAGAAATGTTTAAATCTACAAGTAATTGAAATTTTGTGTTAGATTCGAATTTGACAAAGAAAATTTGAATTTGAATTTCAAAAATTGGCTTCCAGGTCTTGGCGAGGCACTAGGCGCCTTATGAGATCATCCACCCTTTCCTCGACAAAGCCTTTTAATGAAATTTCATTTTCAAAAATTCTTTGAAAAATTTCTAGTCTAACTAGTTTGGGTCTTGGATCGGTAGCTTCGGCTAGTTCCGCCAAGTTGGCTTCCCTAACGTACTATCATCTCACCTCCACCCAATACTATGTTGTCAAGTTTCAGCTAAGTTTGTTTAGTCCTTAAACTAGCCTAAGTCTAAGCATGGTAAATTGCAGAAATTAAATAAACAAGCAAACAATCATATTGCAATCAATAATAACAATTTTATCTAATAATGAATATAGTCTTCAGTTTGGCTCCCCCTGGACTAAAGCTACGGTGATGGTTAGGCAAGATGTGAATCTTGTCCCTGGGGATCCAATACTGATTTGATCTAGTCGGTTTGTTCAGGTATAGTTTAGGTACCCATGCCTGAATTTTGCCTCTGGACTGATTCAGTACAGCTAAGTATGATCTTTGCCGGGATTTGGTTCTATAGCCCAATCCGGATCGATTTAGAACTGATTTCTGTTTTCCAAGGATCATGTCAAGACCCTTGGAACCAGATGTAAATCGTTCTAACGCTGATCTAAGATCCTTAACCTGAGTTTTCAGGGAGGAGTTCTCCTTTTCAAGTTTTTCAACTTGAGTAGGAGTTCCTTCCTGAACCTGCTCGGTTAAGGGTTTAGAGTCAGCTCTGTAGCGACCCGCCTTCTCTACCTTAGACGGACCGTTACTTTGTCTACTTCTTGACTCTAATGCACGACTAAAAAATGCGGAACTTTTTTTTTTCTTCTTCTCTTTTTTTCCAAAAAAAACAAAACAACTTTCATTTTCAACTGCCTTGCCAGGATTTGACCCCTAGACCTCTTAGTTGTAACACCAAAGCACTAACCAGCTGCTCTACACAGCTTCTCTTTAATGGTACCAGGCGACTGACCTTTTGGCAGGCGCCTGGTGCATCGAACAGAAGCTACTGTTCGATAGGGCAGGTGACTGGTCCTGTACCAGTCGACTGGTACGCCTGAAAACCTGCATTTCAGACCTGAAACTCATCTCCATCCATCCACAAAACACATACTTTCAAGTCATACAAAGACATGACACCATTTCTATACCCTATACTAGTTTTCTAAACATTTTAGCCAATCAAAACAACTTCATAAACTTGAAATTAGAACTTTTGCGGAAGTAAATAAGTTATGAAAATCTATATGAACTTTAGACTAGAATTTGTACCAAATTTTGTATCTATGCAAGGTTTAAACAATTCTAACCATTTAAACTCATCACACAAGGTTCTATAACATTACTAAAGCATTATGGAATATGAATGCAACTTTTCTAAGCATATTTAAAGCAATAAAAACTTAACTCAAAAAGAGACTAACAACATCTTGGCACATGCATCAAATAGCTCCATCAAAGTATCGATATTCAAAACTACTCACACTCATACTCATCCAATGGAATCATAAGGATATATATACTAAATAGAATGACATGGAATCTTTACTCGTGGTTCTAAGACATGCAAAATATCTAAACGCAAATACTTGGATAAATTCTATGTGATCTAACTTAAACTAAGAATCTGTGACAAATGCACTTTAAGTCTTTTATTCATCTTGTCCCAAGGACCTCTCCAAGGTCAGCCACCACACACACGTCGCTCAGCACCGCCTCGTCGCCTTCCTTCAGAATTGCTTGCCTTTACCTTTACATGCAGCAAGAGGAAATGCAACTAATAAGCATAAAGCTTAGCAAGTACTATCTAGCTCACAAAATCTCGAAATGTGCAAGCATGCTTTTTAAACAATGTGAAATCACATGAGATACTTCTATGCTTAAAAGAAACACTAAAACATGTATAACTCAAGACATGCATACTCAAGCATTAATAAGTCTTAACTCACTTTTTCTTGGCTTAACTTGAAACTTTAGCAATTCTTTAACTTTAAATCTTTCTTTAACTTTTAGAAAACTTCCTTAAACTTTAGAAAAACTTTGCTAAAGCAAATACTTGAAAATAATAACTCACTTGGATCCACTTAAGACGTAAGTACCATCTTATGCGCGTTCCCTAAAAGGTTGGGGTAGCAAGCCACCAATCCTAATAGAGCAGACCTTGGTCTACCAGGGCCAAGACCTTGGAATTGGACACCTGAATTTCTTTAACGACGCCCTTGGATGCCGGGTACTGGCCTTAGAAAATAAAATACTTACTTTTTCTTATCTTGAATGCCTTGGCATTTTAACGAGCACCTTGTGTGCCCAAATCCCTAAGTCTTGACTTTTGGGGATTTCTTAAGGCTTTGGCCTTTTCTTTTCTTATCTTTATCTTCTCTTTTCCTTTCTCATAACTTTTCTTAGACCCTAACCTCATATAGGGTACTTAATTAAACTTATACAAGCATGGATTAAACTAGGGTTACATGCAAAATCATAAACTAAAGGAAAATTACATTTTTAACTTTCTAACGGGAAAAATTTGAGAAAAACCGCCTCTTACTGCAGGTGAGCAGTACTTACTTTGATTTCTTTGGACTTACAACCAAAATTGACGTCTAGGGCTCGGGAGAAACTTGAGATCTCGATGAACCGTTCGCGCCTACGCGTTCCTCTCGTCGAGACGAACGAAACGCTCCGCACTCCTTGATTCTTCCTTGGCCGGTGCCCCCTTAGAAGAGGAGAGG
Source organism: Boesenbergia rotunda (assembly GCA_024364735.1). NCBI lineage: Eukaryota > Viridiplantae > Streptophyta > Magnoliopsida > Zingiberales > Zingiberaceae > Boesenbergia > Boesenbergia rotunda. The sequence goes on along the minus strand of JAGFNQ010008918.1, from coordinate 2,053 downwards.
AGGTCTTGGTGTCGGCGTGCGCACAAGAGAGGGGAAGAGGGGCGGCGTGCGTGCGGCTTGGGCGAGGAAGAGGGCTTTAGTTGAGAGAAATAAAATCTCTCTCTTTAATTATCTATTTATACTTAGGGTATTTAAGTCCAACTTATAACTTAACTTAATATCTCTCTATTTTCTTTCAGCACACCCCTGCTGGGGCTCCTGGTTAACCCGACCAACTTAAGTCGTTGGTCCCATGGGAGGTCTCGGGTTCAAAACTCGTCTAGGTAACTTTTTGCCGAAAACTCTATTTCTTTTAATAAAAATACTAAACGGACTCGGAAAATTCCATAAAAATATTCTAAAAATTCTTAAAAATATCTAGAATATTTCTAAAACATTTTTAAATAGTTCTAAGGACTTTAAGAACTTCAATATGGAAATTTCGGGGCATTACAAGCTCCCTCTTTCAGGAGTTTTACTTCCTGTCGGAGGGATTCGACTCGGAGTTTGGCTTTAGCCAAATCTCGAGAAAGAAAAGAAATTAATTCACTTAATTGCGATCTATTAAAACCTGTTACCTTAATTTCTCCGTCTTCTGTGAAGGTCAGCTCGCCGTCCTCTTGTTCTGATTCAGATTCGGTTCGACTTCTTCTGAGGCAGTCAGAGCTAGGAGATTGGACTGGGGAGCCTCTTCTTCTTCTTCTGAGGAAGACTCGTCCCAGGTTGCTTGGAGTGCCTTCTTTCTTCTCGTCTTTTTAGTTTCCTTTAGGTTAGGGCACTCTGACTTGTAGTGGCCCTTTTTCTTGCACTCGTAGCAGGTTACATTGGGCTTGTTTGTGGGTTCAGCTGGTTCGTCCTTTCTTCGGCTGGTTTTCCGTTTGTTGGTTCGGTTCTTCAGCTCCTTGTAGTAGCTTCGAGCGAGCCAGACCAGCTTAGTTTGATCTCCTTCTTCTTCTTCTTCTTCTGAGTCTGAGTTAGACTCGGGTTCAGGCTCAGGCTTCTTCTTTGTTGTCCTTCCAGTCTTGCCTGCAAGAAAAGCAATACCTTTCTCGACCACATTGGTGTTAGTTTGTTCGTGCAGTTCAAGTTCGGAAAATAACTCGTCTAATTTTATTTTTGAAAGATCCCTTAAGACCTTGTATGCATCTACCATAGATGCCCACAAGGTGTTTCTAGGGAAGGCGTTAGAGCATACCTTGTTAAGTCACGGTTTTCAACCTTGTGACCTATTGTGTGAAGACCGTTCATCAACTCTTGGATTCGTGCGTGGAGCTGGGCTGTTGATTCGTTGTCGGCCATCTTGATGGTGTATAACTTGTTCAGGAGCAGATCCCTTTTGCTGATCCTGTTATCTGACGTTCCTTCGTGCAGTTCGATCAATTTTGCCCAGAGCTCCTTCGCACTATTGAAGGGGCCCACGCGGTTCAGCTCTTCTTTCGTCAATCCGCATTGAAGAGTTTGAGTAGCTTTGGCGTCGGCTTCTATCTTGCGTTTTAGGGAGTTATCCCATTCGGAGTAGCTTTGAGGAAGTCCATCAGCATTCTTGGGTATCTCCAGTCCGGACTGGATGATAATCCACATGTCCACCTGAGTTTTCAGGTGGACCTCCATACGACTTTTCCAATAGGAAAAGTCTTCTCCACTGAAGAGTGGAGGTCTGGCGGTGCTAAAACCCTCTTGCATGGCCATTTGATCTGTAAATAAGAAACGAAAAACACAAAAAAAACAAATTTCCCAAGACTAGGTCTTGAATTAGTAGTGCGGAAAAAAAAAATTTATAAAAAAAATCGAATAAAAAAATCCGAAATTTTTTTTCAAACTGGTGGTTGCACCAAGTTTGAACTTCCCCGCTCTGATACCACTTGTTGGATCGAGAGAACTGATAGAGGGGGGGTGAATATCGGAAATCGTTCGGATTTTAAAACTTAAGAGAAGTTGCACAGCGGAAGTTAAAAAGAAAAAACACAACACAAAGACACAGTCGATTTTACTTGGTTCGGAGCCTGTGTCGACTCCTACTCCAAGGCCCACGGTCGTTGACGTTTACTTTGGGCAATTCTATATGAAGCGTAGT
>JAGFNQ010008917.1:166114-224787 GCA_024364735.1 Boesenbergia rotunda | reverse complement strand
ACAGCTGTTTACCTGCAAACAGAGTCCCGACCAAGGTAGTCTCTACTACTCCATATGAGATATGGAATAGTAAGCAACCTCACTTAACTCACCTTAAGATATGGGGTTGTCCTGCTTATGTGAAGCGGACTGTATCAGACAAATTGGATGCTAAGTCTAATAAATGTCTATTTATTGGATACCCTAAGGAAACGAAGGGTTACCAATTCTATCATCCCTTGGAGCAAAAGGTGTTTGTTTCAAGGCATGCTGTATTTCTGGAAAAAGAATTTCTTTTACAAGAAAACAGTGGGAGTGACATTGAACTTGATGAAGTTCAAGAAACTCCAATAGACATTACAGAGACACCTAGTCTAGACCCACAACCAATAACTCATAATAATGAGCTATCAGTTGAACCTAAAACAACACCACCTCTTCGTAGGTCTGATAGGACACGCAATATTCCAGAGAGATACGGATTTCTCATAAGTGAATCGAACGACGTGTTACTCATAAGCGATGACGAACCTATCAGTTATGAAGATGTTCTGAAAAATTCAGAAAGGGACAAATGACTTAAAGCCATGAAGTCGGAAATGGATTCCATGTACGAAAATCAAGTATGGGACTTGGTTAACCCACCTGAAGGGATTAAACCCATAGGGTGCAAGTGGGTTTTCAAGAAGAAAACCGACATGGAAAGTAATGTTATTACCTTTAAAGCTAGATTAGTGGCAAAAGGATATCGTCAGAAACAAGGAATTGATTATGACGAAACCTATTCGCCAGTAGCTATGCTTAAATCCATTCGGATGCTCCTAGCCATAGCAGCTCATTATGATTATGAGATATGGCAAATGGATGTGAAAACAGCTTTCCTTAATGGAAACCTGCTTGAGGATGTATACATGATACAACCTGAAGGTTTCACATCGGTTGATAAAACCAAAGTATGCAAGCTTCGACGATCCATATATGGACTGAAGCAAGCATCTAGGAGCTGGAACATCCGTTTTGATGAGACAATCAAAGAGTTTGATTTCTCACAAAATCCTGACGAACCTTGTGTGTACAAGAAGGTTAGTGGGAGTGCAGTCGTATTCCTAGTATTATATGTCGATGACATATTACTTATAGGAAACGATATATCAGTTTTACAGACAGTTAAAATTTGGTTGTCCAAAACTTTCTCCATGAAAGACCTGGGAGAAGCAACCTATATCCTTGGGATTAGAATCTATAGAGATAGATCAAAACTGTTGCTTGGTCATTCGCAGTCTACATATATAGACCGAGTGCTAAAAAGGTTTAGCATGTCGGAATCCAAGAAAGGTTACCTTCCCATCAGGCATGGGATCAACCTTTCAAAGTCTATGCGTCCGCGCACAGAAGATGAGAGGATTTGCATGAATAAGATTCCTTATGCATCCGCAATAGGATCTATCATGTATGCTGTGTTATGTACTAGGCCCGATGTATCATATGCTCTGAGCGTCACGAGCAGATACCAGTCTGATCCAGGTATGGATCACTGGGCGGCTGTCAAGATAATCCTTAAGTACTTAAGAAGAACTAAGGATGTGTTCCTAATATATGGAGAAGGAGATATGGTAATACGTGGGTATACAGATGCCAGTTTCCAGACAGATAAGGATGACTCCAAATCTCAGTCTGGATACGTATTTACTTTGAATGGAGGCGCAATAAGTTGGAAGAGTTCCAAACAAGACACCGTAGCGGATTCTACCACGGAAGCAGTCTGGATCAAGAAGTTTGTCTCAAAACTTGGTGAGGTTCCAACCATTGATGAAGCAATACCGGTTTGTTGCGACAACAATGGAGCTATTGCACAAGCAAAGGAACCAAGGTCTCATCAGCGATCCAAACACGTGCTTCACCGCTATCATCTGATCAGAGAGATTATAAGTAGGAATGATATACAAATTGAGAAAATTCCCACTGAAAGGAATTTAGCGGATCCTTTAACTAAGGTCTTGCCTCAAAGCAAGTTTGAGGGTCATGTTAGAGCCTGTGGTATTGGATACCATAGCGATTGGCATTAGGCCAAGTGGGAGTTTGTTAGTAATATGAGAGAAGTGTCCTAAGGCAATCGCCTTATGATTGTAATCATTTACTTTAATAAATGAAAATTCACTATTTGAGTATACATGTTCATGTATTTGATTGAGATCTTGAACTCATTTACTGAATGTCCGCAATACAATTCACAGCATGGGAGAATTTGTGATGAATTCACAACTAGTGATTATCTCTACATGTGCAATTATGAAGTATTGAAATTGTCCCTAGTCGATGAATTGATAAATACGGACACTATCAATTCTGTTGAGACTAGCATGGGTTATTCTCTAATCAGCTGATTCTCACTGGATGGTGACATTGGGATGTCCGGAGATAAACATGGATGCTAGTTAAGGGAACTAGTTCATTGGAGTGACTGGCTATAAGACTTCATATGGTAGTCTACATATAGACATGTCAGTGAAGTTCTTACTGCAGCTTAAGTGCGATGTTCCTTTGACTTGCGGTGTTCAAGTCATCTTGGTCATGGAGACTTATACTTTGACATCTTAAGCAAGCATCTCCATGGAGGTGTGGACCCAGGATGGTTGGGTATAAGCCGAAGTGCCCGAAGATGTTTGAACAGCCTACAAAGGATTCACCACTCCTTGCGAGGAGATGTATACTCGAGGCCTATCGTCGGATTGTTACTCGAAGCCTCTGGCCAGAGCATGACATGTTCAGAGTATGAATCTCTTAGACACATGTGAGTAATTAGAATCCATTGGACAAGAAAGACATTACTTGGGCTAGGTGTGACGTAGTCAGCCTAGTGGGGACTGACACACATAGACCGTGTCCTGAACCAAGTGGGTATAAGATGGTGAAGGGAATGAGGCACGACTCATTATAGCTGCTGAAGGGTTTCAGAATTCTTTCTGAGGTCAACCGTTGATCTTTCGATTAATTGGGGGTCATGATATACTACTAGGTGTCACTCATGATCGTTCTATAATTGGTTAATTATAGACGGCCAACATAAATCGAAAGCCTATTTAGTCACACGCACAACGAGTAATCCGAGGGATTTAAAACGAGTTGGAAATTGGATTTTCCGATCAAGAGAAATAAGTCGAATCTGAATTTATCAGAGGCGCATCGGAAGCCTAAAACGGCTAAGTCTTTTGAAGGCTTATTAGGCGAATTAAATGAGTTTAATTCGCGAGGAGGCGGCTCGGTTTGGCCGGCCAAAGAGGGTCCCCACCCTCTTTGGTTTGGCCGGCCACCACATGGAGAGAAAACTAATTTATTTGGTTTAAATTATAAAATAAATCAAGCGCGATTTGTTTTATAAAATTATGGATAAATAAATTTATATAAAGAAATTTATATAAAGAAATTTATATATATAAATTTATTTTCATGGAGATTAAAATAAACTTTAAATGGTTTATTTTATTTTATAAAATCAATTGTGAATTGATTTGTCCATGATAAGAAAAATTTATATAATAAATTTCTTATTCCATAATAAATTGGGAGATGTGTTTGTTTTATTATAAATTTAGTTATAATAAAACTTGGCATAACAGAATAATTCATAAGAAAATTTATAAGATAAATTTCTTATGTAAATTTATTCCGTTAAAAGGGAGACTTGCCAATGGAGAGGCTACTATATAAAGGAACCAAAGGCAAGCCTTGAATTCCAATTAATCAAGAGATTAAGAAGCTCTCTCTCTCTCCCTTATTCTCTCTCTCTCTCTAGGGTCGGTGCCCCTTTCTCTCTCTAGGGCCGGCACCCCTTTCTCTCTCTAGGGCCGGCACACCGCCTAGGGTTCCCGAGAGCCTCCTCCACCAAGAAGGTGACAAAGAAGAAGAAGAAGCGGATCGCAACTCCTTCCTCTCCCGGATCTTGATTCCGTTACTTGGTGGTTAGTCTTCCATCTCTCTCTCTTGATATTTTAGTTGTGTCTTTGGAGAATCTAGTAGTTCTTGTCGGCACAAAACTCGTGGCTTTGCGAAATCATCCCGAAGAGAACTCGGCGTGGACGCGAATAGAGGCGAAGCTTCCAAGGGACGCTACTGTTGGATCTCGTCCCTTTCTTCGAGTTACGCGAGGTACAAAGTAAATTAGTTTACTTTTCCGCAAAGTTTTAATTTATGATCATGTCCACACATCATAAGGTTGCATGCTAGATACGTGGTTAAAATAATTTGAGAAATTATTTTATGCTAATTCTTCCGCTGCACGTAAAAATTTAAAATTTTACGAACCCGTATCCTTGTCAACATGCACCCGGTCCCAACATAAGTATACTTCATGGTCGGTTCAAGGAGATTTTCAACGGTTTGTATTCCATCAATGAGAAGGTAGAAAACTGAGATCTTGTAAGGTATGCCCTTAAATTCTTTCCTAGGAATGCCTTGTGGTCATCCATGGTGGATGCCTACAAGGTATCCAAGGACTTGTCAATTGTTAAATTAGAAGATTTATTTTATGAAATGGAATTACACGAAATCTCTAACAAAGGCCCCAAAGAGAAGGGGATTGCTCTTGTGGCAGGGGACAAGACCAAGAAGAAGAAAGAAAAGATGAAGGAGAAGAAAGAAAAGGAGGAGGAGGAGAGTTACTGTCAGGTGACCTTCATGGCCTTAGAAGAGTCAACCAATGAGAGTGATGAAGAATCAAGGGACTCTTCAACCGCGGCTTCATCATCTTCGGATGATGAAGAGGTAATCTCTCCCGAAGCTATAGAACCATAGCTTGCTTGACAAACATGCTTAAGAAATCTAAGGTCAATGTAAAATCATTAAAATTGGAAGTAGAAAAATTGAAAATCTCTAAGGATGAGGTAATTAATGATTTGCATAGTAAGATTCTTGAGGATGAAAATAAGGACTTGAAGAGCGAAGTTAAAAACCTCAAGAATATTCTTGAAAATTTTCAACTAGCTCCAAAACTTTAGATATGATCCTTAATTCTCAAAGAGCCGTTTACAACAAGGCCGGTATAGGTTATCGACCTAAAAACCAACCTTTGTTTCATTGATGTCAAGAACTCATATTAGATCACCAAACGATTCTAGGGTTCAAAAAGTTAGGAAGAAAGTGATTAAGGTATGGGTGCCAAAATCATTCATTGTAGATGCTTTAGGTCCCAAAATTTGGGTACCCAAAACATCTATATTTCGAATTGTATAGCATTGATTGAGAGGGAGCATCTATCAACATGGGTGGTTGACATTTGGTGCTCCAAACACAAGGCTAAGGATATACTCATGAATGTAGTGATTTATGGAATCTCATTTGGGCAGTAAGAAAATTTTTCATGCAACAAATGATAGTATATCTATGCACAATGTTACACTAGTTTCAAAATAAATCAACAAGTTTTGAAAAAAAAAGAAAAAAAATACTACATGGATGATTTAGGTTGACACATAACTTGTTCTTACTATGGATTGCCTAGAATGATTAGTTTTATTGCTGCAATCTATAGTTTACTGCAAATCTAGAAGTTAGCTACAATATCAAAATAGCAGCTTATTTTTGAAATGTCTGATTATATATCTCAAGCTTAAGATGTTATGTTTGGTGAACATGATCGAGTAATCTAAGACCTTCCTGTATGTGTTATAGAACATGAATGCATGAATAAGTATGAACACATTAATTAGTACTGATTCTAAGTTAGGTTTTTCTTTGGAATTGCCTATATTTAGAGAAGTTAGACAACTTCATGTTTTTTTGTGATATATATTTTGAAGTTTCTGAAATTCTCTAAATTAAACAAATGCAAGTCGGACAAACTCTCTGATGATGAGGGCAGTGTCTTTGAATTTTCTATTTAGTGGAGTCAAATACGACTTTGAATTGTGTGATCTACACTTTGAATTTTATGAACATGTCTGTTTTGAGATGTTTAAACCACAAGGAAACGGTTTTTGATGTGAGATAATACATGTTGGTTAAGGGATTTTTTTTGGGTCAAAGGGATTAAATTTAATTGTATTAGGAGTGGTTGAGAGTTGAAACAAATCTGGTTCTGAAACATATCAGAATTTCTGAAACTGTCAAACCAGATCGGTCCAGTGGACCGATCAGGACTCACCCTGATTAGTCACCGTGACCGATCAGGGATCCCTCTGATCGGTCTGGTGACCGATCAGATCAGTTCTGATATGGGAGGTCCAAAAACTCCTCAGTCCGATCAGTCATTCGATCCCCTTTCATCAAAATTGATAAATTATCTAAAACTGACTTGATCCAAACCTGTGTTGGAATTTTAAATCCATAAGAAAGGGTTGTTTGAATCATGACTCTTGTTCTTTGATGCGGAATATCTTTTAGTCAAGAAACTCATATCGTGTTTCAGAAATTTTTCTGAAATACCTATTGTTAATGTAGTCTACACCCGTGTGGTCGGATGAGTTTTAGTTAAACAAACATGTTCCTGGAAATATAAATGGTTAATGCAGTCTGATCAGGAACGTATCAGAGTTTTAGAAATTTTTCTGAAATCTGATCGGTCCCCAGACTAATCAGAAATATTTCTGTATTGAATAATTAATGAACCTGATCGGTCACGGAGACCAATCAGGACTATGTGTCGGATACAACTGCGTTCCTTATTGCCATATGATGTATATACATTGTTGTCATGATACATTTATAGTATATGCCTCTCATATGCAATTCAAAAAATTATCCTTCGTTTTATTTTGGGTTTGATGAGAGACCCTTGTTTAAGGGGGAGGTATGTTTAAACTTAATAACCATACCCTTTTCGATGTTTGACAAAGGGGGAGAGAATGGTTGATTAAGTTTAGGGTTTTGTTATTGTAGGGGGAGGACTTTGATTCCCTTACGATAATTGAATTGACTTCAATTGATCACCAATACCTAAACTTAAATCGGGTTGTCAAACAACAAAAAGGGGGAGATTGTTGATGCAGTCTGACCCGATTGTTGTTTTGGTGTTGACACTGATTTAAGTTTGGTTGAGTAAATTTGGCTTAAGTCCTGGTCGGGGACTGGGCATGAAACTCTGGTGAGTGAAGCCGGGTCCTGGTGAGTGAAGCCAGGTGACGGAAATCCCGGTGAGTGAAGTCGGGTCCTGGTGAGTGAACCCAGGTGACGGAAACCCCGGTGAGTAAAGCGGGTCCTAGCGAGTGAAGCTAGGTGGCCGAACCCCCGGTGAGTGAAGCCAGGTCCTAGCAGTGAAGCTAGGTTGAATGAAATCCCAGTGAGTAAAGCGGGTCCTAGTGAGTGAAGCTAGGTGACCGAAACCCTGGTGAGTGAAGCCAGGTCCTAGCGAGTGAAGCTAGGTTGAATGAAGTCCCGGTGAGTGAAGCTGGATACGGAGTCTCGGTCCGAGGGACTGAGCATTGAGTGTACTGGTCGGAGAGGGCACGTGAGCTCTTTCTCCGGGACCAGAATGAGTCAGAGAAGGCTAGGGAGCCTGTTTTCTGGACTTAGGGTTGAATTGGTCGGAGCTAGGTCGGTCTGGAGAACGATCAGGGAGTTGGCACTAACTCCTGGTTGTGGATCGGTCTGGTGACCGATCCAGAGAGTCTGATCGGTCTGGTGAACGATCAGGAAGAAAACAGAAACACTCTGTGTGGTTTCTGTTTGGCTACTGATCGTTCTAGTGAACGATCAGAGAATAAACCTGATCGGTCTGTCTACCGATCAGTGACGATCTATCCGCACCCTGACTGATCAGGATGGCTCCTGATCGGTCAGGGAGTGACCTGATCGGTCAAGTGACCGATCAGGTGTGTGGTTCCTGCGGGTTGTGGCAAGCAAAATGCTGGATCGATCAAAGTGACCGATCCACATCCCTGATCGGTCAGTGTGACCGATCACAAGAAGATCCACGATCCCTGTAACCTCATTGGACCGATCAGGCTGGAGCCTGATCGTTCAGGGCCTTCACTGATCGGTCTGGTGACCGATCAAGGTCTACACTGATCGATCTGGTGACCGATCAGTGTCTGATAACTTTAATTTGAATCGTTGTCAGACGCTCTGATTTCGCTCTGAATCTTTCTGATACCTGCTGATTTCTTTGTGATATGATTTGCTAAGCTTCTGTTGAGTGTGCAGGTGAGACAAGGATGATACAAACCAAGGAGAAGAGACATTGGCGACTTTCACCGTGGCAGGTTTGTCTGTTTTCTGTTTCCAGGTCTCAACGGCTTCTGGCGCGGCTGGCGACTGACCGGAGGCTCAGCTGAAGGGGTCTTTAGTGGACTGAGTGTTGAATGGAGTCAGTGGTCAGGCTGTGGGTCAGTGGGTGCTGATGGAGTCTGGCGATGGTGAGCAGAAGCTTAAGAAGAAGAAGGGAAGCAGAGGAGCGGATGAGGAACGAACAGAAAAACTAGAGAAGTGTTTTTGCTGTGTGGTTTTGAGCTCTCTGTATAGCCTTCTTGCTTGAGCGTTCTTGTTCGATCTGTGTGAGCTATTCTTCTTGTCTCGTGTGCTTAACTGATATCATCTGGAGACTGTTGTGGAGAGGTTTTTCCACTGAGAAGGAGACTCTATTCTATTCGGAAGTTCCGGGGCTTGATCTGCCGACGATCAAGGGATCGCCCACCTTACGGGCACGCCAAGGAGTAGGGGTAAGTTATCCCCGAACCTTGTAAATCATCTTGTTAGCGTCTGGTTTGTGTGTTCTTCATTTCTGCATTTCTTTATCTGTTTTTGTTTCTGTATTTCTTCCGCTGCTAACCCTAAGTGCAGAAAGTTTCAAAGAAGCAATTGTTTTGTGTGTCTGGCTATTCACACCCCTCTCTCTAGCCATCCAAGGTCCAACAGTTTAACTTAGACTTCTGAAATGACTCTAAGTTGAACTAGAGCCTACAGTCTCACTGAGACTCGTGCTCACTACATCTCTCTCCTCCTGTGCTTACCTCCACTTACCATTTGCTGACTTTACTCGACTCTGATCTCTTGATCCACCAAGTCTTCTTGCCAGATGCCCCATCTGGACGTCAGCTAGTTATCAGGTCTCGACCCAACTGGAATTCTTTCCAAATATCAACCTATCTGGTCTTCCTGCCAATTATCATGTCCTCCAGACCTAATTGGACTTCAGTCTAGTGCCAGATTCTTATCAAGTCTTTTCATCCTGTACACTTGGTAAATAGATTAGAACACACAACATCTAATTTTAACCTTTTGTCATACATCAAAACTTGAGTTTGATTATTAATGCAAACTACTTCAATAATCATGTTTTATATGTTCGTCTAGTTCTCTGATTATATTCATATTCTCAAATATCAATTTGACATATTATATTAAGAGCAATGATTTTGTGAATACGAATCGATTCGATTCAGGTTAAAAAAATCACTGCTCTCACTACAATATGTCAAATTGATAGTTAAGGGCATGAATATAAAAGGAGAACTAGACGAACACATAAGAACTGATTTTTGTAAGTACTCCTATGTAGTTTTAATGTGACCAACCAAGTCAAGTTAGGTCCTGGTTGTGTTTAATTCCTGTGTCTAAGCATGCAGGAGTTTAGGAGGATAGAAAGTCGAGAGAAAGATGTGGCAGTCGAGAAGGAGGGCACGGGAAGGGCGTCGATGGGTTCGGTGAATCCGAGGGGCACAAAGTTTGTGGAAGAGGACAGCGGTGGACGAGAAAGGCGTATGTGACGTCCGAGGGACGAGAAGCTGGGGAAGAAGCCCATTCGACGTGAAAGGCTAGAGTCGGGTTCGGATGAGTCTAACTCTGATTGGCCGAAAATTACCCAAATGGACGAAAGGTAAAAAAGTCAACATGGATGTTGACTTTGACTAGATGGCCACCTGGGGCACCTTAGTTTCCTTGGGAGGTGCCTTAATTAAGGAAATCAATTCTACGTAAAAACACAACTGAGGTGTCTCAGGTACAACTTGAGGAGTCTCAAATCAAAAGTTATCGACAACTTACCGTTAACAGCGTGGATAAAAGTTTATCCATCGAGGCGCCTCAGATCATAATTGAGGTGTCTCAGGTCCATATCAGCATAACAATAATATCATTTTACGGGCTATAAATAGCCCCTTAGAGCTAGGAAGAAAGAAGAATAATCGTAATTGATTTTCCTGCTCTTTCTCTGAGCTGTTCAAAGTCAGTAAGAAACTTCTCCTCTTATATCAAAGGAGAATTTTTAGTGAGTTGTTTCAACGCCATGGATTAGCAACCACCCTGGTTGTAACCAAATAACTCATAATCTCTCACTAATTCATTTTATGTTATTATGCCTTCTACTATTTTAATTGCTAACTAACTTCTATCTTTGCAAAAAATTAACAAAAGATCCAGTGTTTATTTGCAGGGCTATTCACCCCCCTCTAGCCGACCTGCACGGGACTTACATTCTCATGTCATTTCGAGTTCTTTAGGTCTATCAGTCAATTTTAGCCTGGATTGTAGCAATCAGTTAAAATTTTTTTAATGATTAAAAAAATCATGTTCATATTAAAAAAAATACCACTATTAATATAATATGCCAAATTGAGAAGACATGGATATATCAGGAGAACTAGACGAATACATAAGACTTAATTTCATGTCATTCTGGTGACCGATCAAGGTCTACACTGATCGATCTGGTGACCGATCAGTGTCTGATAACTTTAATTTGAATCGTTGTCAGACGCTCTGATTTTTCTCTGAATCTTTCTGATACCTGCTGATTTCTTTGTGATATGATTTGCTAAGCTTCTGTTGAGTGTGCAGGTGAGACAGGGATGATACAAACCAAGGAGAAGAGTCATTGGCGACTTTCACCGTGGCAGGTTTGTCTGTTTTCTGTTTCCAGGTCTCAACGGCTTCTGGCGCGGCTGGCGACTGACCGGAGGCTCAGCTGAAGGGGTCTTTAGTGGAATGAGTGTTGAATGGAGTCAGTGGTCAGGCTGTGGGTCAGTGGGTGCTGATGGAGTCTGGCGATGGTGAGCAGAAGCTTAAGAAGAAGAAGGGAAGCAGAGGAGCGGATGAGGAACGAACAGAAAAACTAGAGAAGTGTTTTTGCTGTGTGGTTTTGAGCTCTCTGTATAGCCTTCTTGCTTGAGCGTTCTTGTTCGATCTGTGTGAGCTATTCTTCTTGTCTCGTGTGCTTAACTGATATCATCTGGAGACTGTTGTGGAGAGGTTTCTCCACTGAGAAGGAGGCTCTATTCTATTCGGAAGTTCCGGGGCTTGATCTGCCGACGATCAAGGGATCGCCCACCTTACGGGCACGCCAAGGAGTAGGGGTAAGTTATCCCCGAACCTTGTAAATCATCTTGTTAGCGTCTGGTTTGTGTGTTCTTCATTTCTGCATTTCTGTATCTGTTTTTGTTTCTGTATTTCTTCCGCTGCTAACCCTAAGTGCAGAAAGTTTCAAAGAAGCAATTGTTTTGTGTGTCTGGCTATTCACACCCCCTTCTCTAGCCATCCAAGGTCCAACAGTTTTAACTTAGACTTCTGAAATGACTCTAAGTTGAACTAGAGCCTACAGTCTCACTGAGACTCGTGCTCACTACATCTCTCTCCTCCTGTGCTTACCTCCACTTACCATTTGCTGACTTTACTCGACTCTGATCTCTTGACCCACCAAGTCTTCTTGCCAGATGCCCCATCTGGACGTCAGCTAGTTATCAGGTCTCATAGACCCAACTGGAATTCTTTCCAAATATCAACCTATCTGGTCTTCCTGTCAATTATCAGGTCCTCCAGACCTAATTGGACTGCAGTCTAGTGCAAGATCCTTATCAAGTCTTTTCATCATGTACACTTGGTAAATAGATTAAAATGCACAACATCTAACTTTAATCTTTTGTCATTCATCAAAACTTGAGTTTGATTATTAGTGCAAACTACTTCAATAATCATGTTTTATATGTTCATCTAGTTCTCTAATTATATTTATATCCTCAAACATCAATTTGACATATTATATTAAAAGCAATGATTTCTTGAATACAAATCGATTCGATTCAGGTTAAAAAAAATCACTACTCTCACTATAATATGCCAAATTGATAGTTAAGGGCATGAATATAATAAGGAGAACTAGACGAACACATAAGAACTGATTTTTGTAAGTACTCCTATGTAGTTTTAAAGTGACCAACCAAGTCAAGTTAGGTCCTGGTTGTGTTTAATTCCTGTGTCTAAGCATGCAGGAGTTTAGGAGGATAGAAAGTCGAGAGAAAGATGTGGCAGTCGAGAAGGAGGGCACGGGAAGGGCGTCGATGGGTTCAGTGAATCCGAGGGGCACAAAGTTTGTGGAAGAGGACAGCGGTGGACGAGAAAGGCGTATGTGACGTCCGAGGGACGAGAAGCTGGGGAAGAAGCCCATTCGACGTGAAAGGCTAGAGTCGGGTTCGGATGAGTCTAACTCTGATTGGCCGAAAATTACCCAAATGGACGAAAGGTAAAAAAGTCAACATGGATGTTGACTTTGACTAGATGGCCACCTGGGGCACCTTAGTTTCCTTGGGAGGTGCCTTAATTAAGGAAATCAATTCTACGTAAAAACACAACTGAGGTGTCTCAGGTACAACTTGAGGAGTCTCAAATCAAAAGTTATCGACAACTTACCGTTAACAGCGTGGATAAAAGTTTATCCATCGAGGCGCCTCAGATCATAATTGAGGTGTCTCGGGTCCATATCAACATAACAATAATATCATTTTACGGGCTATAAATAGCCCCTTAGAGCTAGGAAGAAAGAAGAATAATCGTAATTGATTTTCCTGCTCTTTCTCTGAGTTGTTCAAAGTCAGTAAGAAACATCTCCTCTTATATCAAAGGAGAATTTTTAGTGAGTTGTTTCAATGCCATGGATTAGCAACCACCCTGGTTGTAACCAAATAACTCATAATTTCTCACTAATTCATTTTATGTTATTATGCCTTCTACTATTTTAATTGCTAACTAACTTCTATCTTTGCAAAAAATTAACAAAAGATCCAGTGTTTATTTGCAGGGCTATTCACCCCCCTCTAGCCGACCTGCACGGGACTTACATTCTCATGTCATTTTGAGTTATTTAGGTCTATCAATCAATTTTAGCCTGGATTGTAGCAATCAATTAAAAAAATTTTAATGATTAAAAAAATCATGTTCATATTAAAAAAAATACCACTGTTAATATAATATGTCAAATTGAGAAGACATGGATATATCAGGAGAACTAGACGAATACATAAGACTTAATTTCATGTCATTCTGAACTCTCTAGGTCCATTAGCCCGTTTAGGTCAAATTCGGATAAAAAACGACTGATGAACCTAGAAAACTTAGAATGACATGAAACAATGTCATATGTGTTCGATTAGTTCTCTTGATTATATTCATTCCCTCAAATATTAATTTAGTGTATAAAATATCACATCATTTATTTTACTTTTCACTCTCTCATTTTCACTCTCCCTATTAATTTTTTTTTTTTGAAATTAAGATACGATGATTTGAATATTTTAAAATTTACCGTATATATAATGCATAATTATACAAAAACTAAGCATCTCTGTTTATATTACATCCGTAATCCGACGACGAAGCGTCAAATATGAGAAATCTCCGCTACAGTATGTTGTGTGAACGAGAGGCTTTTTTATTTTTAAATTTACATGAAACTAACTTCCTCGATTCGCCTTCATCATTCGCCGACATATATCTTCTTCGAAACTGGCACTGCTACCACACTGTCTTCTTCCTCGAGCCCTAGCCGATTCGCCGTTGATGGAGGGCGGATGGGGCTTCTCTTGAGCGAAACCCACCTTCGCCTTTGTCATTCCCGCTTCTCCTCCTCGCTTGCCGCCGCAGCCTTCTTTGATGGCGTCCTCACCCCCGGCCCGTGCCCTTCAGATCCGATCCAGGGAAGAGAAGGCCGGAGTGGAGGAGGAGGACGGCGACGAGAACTACAGCAACAGAAACGGGTGCGTCGTCTGCCTTTGCCCCTGTCTCGTCATCCTCATTATCCTCCTCATTGTGGTTTCCATCGTTCTCGCCGTCAAGTTTCGCCTTTTCTGCCGTGGCCCCTTCCGCCCCACTCTCGCCCGCCTTATCCCCAGGGACAAGTGCCACCCTTCTGGCTGAACGCGGCATCTCGATTCTTCTGCTCCTTGTCTTCCGCCTCTGATTCGGACGCTGAGCCTAACTGCGAGAGCCCATCCGACGTTAAGGAGGTAGAACGCGTTTGCAAGGTGATTGACGACCTCTTGCTTTCTGATCGGAACATGGAGGCTGTGCTCGACGAGTGCATGGTCGACCTCAGCACCTCTCTCGTGGTTGGCGTCATTGAACGCTTCCGACATGCCCCTAAGCCAGCACACCGGTTCTTCCGTTGGGCTGGTGGCCGCTTGGATTTCTCCCATAACTCTGAAACTTACATGAAGATGCTTAGCATTCTCAGTAAGACGAGGCAGTTTGATACGATGATGGCGTTGCTGGAAGAAATAGGCAGGGAGGGATTCTTAATTATGGACGCTTTCAAGATTGCGATCATTGGCTCTTCAGCCGCCCGTCAGATTAAGAAATCAATGATCATTTTTCAGATGACGAAAAGATTCAACTTTAAGGCTGGATTAGAAACATTCAACTGCTTGATTGAAGCTTTGGCGAAAGCAAAACTTGGGAAGGAAGCTCAAGCACTCTTCTATAATATGAAAGATCAGTACCCACCTGACCTCCGGACCTATACTTATCTCCTCTTAGGGTGGTGCAACTTGAAGAATCTAGTGGAGGCTGGTAGGGTCTGGAATGAGATGCTGGGTATGGGATTCAAGCCTGATGTTGTTGTATACAATACAATGATTCATGGCTTAATTCGGGCACATAGGAGATCAGATGCAATCAAGCTTCTTGAGCTAATGAAAGATAAGGGTCCACTTCCAAATGCTAAGACATTTACAATCATAATACAGGGCCTCTGTAAGGCTGGGAAGATGGATCTGGCAGTCAATTGTTTCCAAGAAATGCTGGATGCAGGATGTGCTCCAGATGTTGCAACCTATACTTGCCTGATTGTGGGGTTTGGATATGCCCAGCAAATGGATAAAGTTTCAGGGTTGTTGAGTGAGATGACTGAGAAAGGATGCCCACCAGATGGTCGGACATACAATGCCTTGATTAAACTCATGACACACAGAAACATGCCAGATGATGCTGTTCGAATCTACAAGAAAATGATTAAGAAAGGCTTTGAGCCCACAATTCACACATATAATATGCTCATGAAATCTTATTTCCATGAAAATAATTATCAGATGGGCTGTGCTGTGTGGGAAGAGATGGGACGAAAGGGTATTTGCCCAGATGCCAATTCTTATACTGTCCTTATTGGGGGCCATATACGCCATGGAAGGCCAGAAGAGGCACACAAATACTTGGAAGAGATGATAAGCAAAGGAATGCAAGCCCCTCAGATAGACTACAATAAGTTTGCTGCTGGCTTTTCTAGGTCAGGGAAGCCTGATATACTATATGAGTTGGCACAGAAGATGAATTTCTCTGGGAAGTTTCAAGTTTCCAACATTTTCCATGTTGGGCAGAGAGAACGAAGAATAGAGTGAAAAGGCGAGTAGCCAATCAGACTGGAAAGCGTCTTTTCTAAGACTTAGTAATCAAGACAATCATACTAAAACTAAGAGAAACCTTATCTAAGGTTACTTGGAGATATTGACGTAATTTAATTGAGCTTCTTCTTCTGGTATGTGATTTTTAGGTGCTTCTTTACTATGCGCTGGTGCATGATTGGGAAAAAATTATGGGATTGTTGATTTCTGTGTATTACTTTAGTATTTATATTTCTTCTGTCTTCTCTTTCATCTTTCTGTTTATCTTAGTAAATTATGTGTTAATAAAACTGGTTTAGAGTTATGTAGCATACTCTTGCATTACATATTGATAGTCTCAGTTGCTTCTCAAGCATGCATGTTTTGATTATGTGCCTTGTTTGCAATTTCCATGCTTTCGCATAATGAAAAGATAGTAAGGTGGAAATGCTGTCACTATTTCATTCTTTCTCTGTCTTAGGTGAATTAACTGTTTGATTGTGTTTTGTGTCTTTATTTATTTATTTTTTTTTAAAAAAAAGAAAGAAGAAGAAAACAACAAACTAGTTAGGGACGATATTGTATAGTTTACTATTAAACTATGTTAATTTGTCTGTTATGGTTAGTATGACTGGTATATCTAGAAAATACTGTAAATGGAGTAGCAGCATGCCATTATCAGCTAGTCTTGAGTGCAATTATTTCTGTTGGATACATGAATACTTCCTTTAACTTTACAGTGCTTTTGATAATAGCCCTTGTCAATATTGTTAAGAATCAACCCTTTACCTTAAGAAATTTTGAAATTGGTTTACTGACGGTTTGCTACCAAGGCAATTATTCCTTTGTAAGATAAGTTGTGGTGTAGATAGAAGATTGTTCAACAATACATCCTGGGAGTAAACAAAATCCTGCTAGGAACCAATCTATTGTTTCAAAATGAGTAGCTTCTCCCTTTGGTTAAAAGCTTTGAATTTTATTGAGTGCCCACTTATGCCAATACTTGAGATACAAGGAAAGAGTCCAATTCATAGACAAAAGATCTTAACATCCACCCTCAAGAGCAAGCAGAAATAAGCTTGAATAGTGAACTAAATTGTATGATACTGCAAACTAAAGATGCCCACACAGACATGTTGATAGTGGTTAATCAGTTATCGGGTTTGGAATTTAATGTAAGAATAAAAAGTTGTCGAACATGATTTGTAGTTAGAACCTTTGTTTTCGTTCTATGCTCAATATTTGAGTGATTATTTTAAAATATTACGCTGTTGAGACCTAAGATTAGGTTCATGATTGGAGATTTCTGAATCACCAAAAATTCTTCCTCCCGGTAAAAATACCCTCAAAGTAGGCATTTATAATTTTAGCTAATATTTGTATGATGGACCTTATATATCTTTTAACTCTCAAATTCCATTTTAATTTCATAAAATGCAAAACATGAAATATTAGATATCTTGAATTTTAAGAGTTTTAATTACCTTCAAACTGAGACTTCATAATGCTGTTTGTAACTATGAATTTGCATATAGTAAGTGGTTTAGGTCAAACTTCTATGAGGATGAAATTACAGTTCTTTTATAGAAATAAAAGAGGGCAAAGGAAATAGAAAAACGAGACTGGATTATTTGGTTTTGTTATATCAATTTATTATTTTTTGTTTTCTTTTACTTTTGGTTACGTTTACCTTTCCACCTTGCTCTTGATGCACAGAGAAGAATTGATGCCTCAATCCGTTTTTTGAGTCCCTCACAGTTATGAATCAATCGGGTAAAAAATATTGCTTATAGCTGTTGACATATCTATTGATGACGAATTTCCAGTGTTCGTGTCTGAATAAATTTCTGTCATGGGATCAAGATAATGAAGAATCATTCCTATAAAGAACACACTGAAAAAAAAAAGGAAGAAGAATGTCAATTTTATTTCAATGTACTGCTCTAACACCTCTAAATCCTATCTCAGAAACTATGGAAGCAATACAACAGGCTTCAAGTTATGGTAGCAAAATAGCAGGTATCTCTATTTTGTATGGCTTACAACCTTTTGTTTTTTAAGGTAAGTTCTATACTTGGATTGGTATATAGATGAGATATATAGGAGCTTTTTCACAAGATTTAATATGTCAGTTGGAAAGGTTGTGTTTTATAATTGGATTGTTCTTTTAAGGTTAAGTAATTTACTTGGAAAGGTTTTATCAGAATGATGATTAGTTAAGTTTCTAGCTCGATTCAATTTGAGTTGAGTCAAGCTTGGGTTTTCGGCTATCAACTCCAGATGAAGCTTGGCTCATTTTGCTGGGTGGAGCTCAGGCAGAATTAGCTTTTTAGTGTCTTTACATCCTTATAGGAAACACCACACTTGGGAAGGGAGGAGATTTATCAGGTCAGTTTGGGGAACCAAAAGCTATGATTCCCTGGTGAAGAAAAGACTAGCACAATTGTTTAACTGATAGGAATTATGCGCATGTTTTGTTTCATTCTGATTTTTATTAATTTTATGAGAGTTGAAAATAGAAATTGAATCAAAACTAAAATGTTTTATATATTTTTTTAACCAAACAGTGACCCAATATTATTTTCGATTTAATTTGATTCATGACATGTTTCTTTTCAATTTCTGTTGATGACTATTCATATCCAATACATCAACTTAGGAGCATGACCATGTATGATCTTTCATCATAATGACTCCTTTGATATGTATGACTGTAAAACAAAAAAAAATTATATGTTTTGGCATTGCATATCTATACAAGAACAATGCTCTGTTGCTTTTTTTTTCTTCTTTGACTTCTGAGAAAAGAAGGAGATGAAGGGGCAGTTTCATTGGGAATTAAGAATGATACAAATGGGCAGTCATAAACGTATTTGAATTCTCTGCTCGTAGTGCTCCAATGTTTCCCTGTGCGTGGAGAAAGTCTCTTCCACCTGTTAGATATGAAAATAGAACAAAACAATTAGAAAATACAATTTAAAAGAAAGCAATTTAATTCTCTATAAAAGAAAAGGAAATGGGGAAGTGAAAGGGAAAAAAAAAAAAACAAAATTGCTCACAGGGAAGTGCTGCAGGTGATCTTGCCGCTGTGCTTCCTGGAATGCTGAAATGAACCGTATCACCAAGTACAATGGCAGAAGAATTCCACTGGCTCTCAGCAGGAACAACTGTGGCACACACCTCAAATCATGTTTATCTCAACAAATTGAATCGGCTAAATGTATTTTATTCTAGTAATGTACAAACATTTGAGGATATGCCTCAACATACTTCATACTTACAGTGAGAAAGGTGAATGCATAATAATGATCGGCCCCGACAGTCATTATAGCGACCAGGTTTCTGACCAAGAATATGACCATGAACTGAAAACAAATTAAATCATCAGTTCCAACAAGGCTAACCAAAATAAGCCTATTTTTGTTATCGTTTCTAAACAAAAAACTAAGCAATGTAACATACAATGAGGGCGACTGATCGGAAGTAAGATGCACGCCGGCGGGATGTGGGTGAGCACTCAGAGTAGTCGGAGTCTGCGTCATTGTAGGGGACAAACTCTGGGTTATGAGGGTCGTAGTTCAGCCTGGGGACCTCCAAACTCCCTCTGCTCAGAATGATTAGAGCAAGTTATTTAATTATCACTAAAGTAATTAGAGAGTATTTGGGAGAATTTTTGCTTCTTGAAAAGTAATTCTTATAGAGATTATCTTAAAGTCAGTGAGAAACTAAAACATGGAGTATTTGAAAATAGAAGCTAAAAGTTAATATAAGATAAAGTTTGAGTGTTTGGTGAATAATTACTTCCAAACTTAATTTTTAGTTAAATGACAATAATATTCTTAAACTATATAAATTAATTTTTTTTAATTATCTAAATATAATTTTGATACACCATCAATATTTTATATATTTATTATTATATTTTGAATATTATATCAAAATTAATTTTTTAATCATATATATCTTTAAAAAAGATATAAAATTAATAAAAATATAAAAAATGAAAAATTTATATAAATTTATAAAAAATATATATATAATTTTTTGAATATATAAATTATATAAAAATATAAAATTTTATTTAAAAGTATGGTAGCAATTATGTAAAATGATAAATTTATTAAGGGTAGAAATGTCAACTTTTAATTTTAGATCATAAACAAAAAAACAGAAGCAGTAAAAAAATCAAATTCTTGCTTCTAACTTTTGAATAAAAGTTATAGAAGTTAAAGCAGAATCTGACATTCACAAATACTTAAAAGTGTTTCTGTGTTATAGAATCTAAAAAATAACTAGTAGAAGCTCTCCTAAATATTTCTTAATATTGTTTATATATGCAGCTCTACACAAAAGTAAAACACTTAAAGCCTTTTAAAGATTAGCTTCTAAAAGTGCGTTTAAATTGTGTTTTAAATTTATTCGATAAACAAATCACAGAACACAGTCTATCAACAATACATCAACAACCAAAAATAAAATAAAAAGAAAAAAAAAAGCCTCATAAGTTTTGGGCCCCCACTTTATCCATTATTCAAAGCAGGAGTAGCTTGCAAAATAAGAGAAAGCTGCACGCACAAGCAGAAAGATGGGGCACCACTGATAAAGCAAAGATTTCAAATTCAAACAAGAAAAACTGTGCTCAGCTCCAATGGAACAGGACAGTAGACCAAGATATTTACACTGTGAAAGATTTAAATGGAAAAGAAGGGATGTGAGGTCAAGAGTTTAGTTACCTGATCGTCACGCCCACATCGACCAGGGCCTTCTTCTCAGCGATGGTGTATCCAGGTTCAAATTCCTGCAACATTTACTTATTTATTGATTTCGGTCATAGTTTTAATACATGTCAAATGGTCTTCTTGGCATTTTTTTTTTAATCCTTAAATTTTGTTTTTGTTTTTGTTTTTGTTTTTCTTTGGTAGGTGGATGATGAGGTTGAGAAAACATCTTGTGTTTGATTAATCTACTCATTATTAGCCCCATAATCTCAGCTCCACCACAAGTAACTCAAAAAGATGGCGAAAGAGAAATTCCCTAATAAAAATTCTTGTTGCGGCGAATGAGAACCCTAACCTGAAGGCAGATCTCGCAGACAGCGCTTCCCTTCTCGTCGCACCATCTCTGTGTGCATTCCCTGTGAGCAAACTGGAATCGGAAGCAAGATCAGGCCTTCACGCACAAACCGCCGTCGCGATCGCACCAGAAGGCGAGAAGAGAAGGAAAAGGCCTGACCTTGAGCGTGCCGGAGCAAGCGCAGGGGGATTCCATGGCGGCGGACCCCTCTTCCTCTTCCTCGTGGCAAATCCTGCAGAAGCGCAAGGAGGAAGCTGCTGCAAGGGCCGGATCATGGTCACCTCTCGGCAATCTGATTTCTTGCCCCACTCCGGTCTCCATCCTCTTCTTGCTCCGCCTATCCTCGAGGCAGTAAATCAGATCGGCATCTCGTGCAGCTTCTGGGGATATAAATAAGGAAGGGAAATAGGGAGGAGAAAAGGACCGCCATGTCCTTGCGAGCAGAGGAGGATGAAACGGTTTGAACTTTGACCACCAACATTGATATTGAAATGTTCCAATTTGAATTCTTCCCCTCCACCAAACCATGCTCTTTTCGAAGGTAGAGTGGCCCCGCGGAAGGGCGATTAGTCATCATCCAGGCATCCGTGGTTCGATCCTCAGCTACGGCGTATTTTATAGAAATTTTTCCTCCAACTGAGACTCGAATCCTGGGACGCAAAGCTTCTGGACGGTCCGTCGCAAGTACTTCCCGATTTATCCTATGGCCGATGGAAAACTTATGTGGGGGTGGACTGATCACTCAAGGTTCGACATTATCCAACCTCGTTAATCATTTTTTTTTTCTTTTTAAAGATAGGGTATTTGACCTAATCCATCAAATCAACTAAAAAAATAATCCGGTGCATATGCCATTACGGATCTTGAGGAAATATCAAATCGCGTATTATATTGTACATGGTCTTATTTTGCATATTGCCAAATGCTATTTTTTAGGGGGTAATTGATCTTAGGTCAAGGTTAATCAAGATTAACAAGCTTGGATTGACTCGAGTTTTGGTTTTGATATTGGATCTATATGTTAGTAAAATATCAAATAGGTCAGGGTTAACTAGATATTTGATAATGTTAGAAGTCTAATAAGAAGTTGGCATAAGAAGAGATGAGCAGGTTAAAGTTGATCATATATTTGATGGTAATGAAGTTAAATAGGGTTGTTAGGGTCAAAACAATTCACTATCTTCACAATCAATATTGTCCATTTTAAACTAAACTCTCATGGTTTTAGTTTTTTTTGCTCTTCCCAAATGATCTCATTTTAATAGATATCTTTCATTTTCTAAACCTATTATATTTTCTATGAATTTTCAATGTAGGACTTTGATTGTATTCCTAAAAAACCTTCTCTCAAACTAAGGACCACTTAATATCTTTCATCTTCTCGCAAGCATTCGATCACTCTTGACTTGACTTTGTGCCTCCTCTCAAATTCGCTCAAGGCCATCCCATATGACATTCGGGGCCTCCTCTCAAATTCATTCAAGATCATCCCATATAACATCCGATCTGGACTATGACTCTGCCTACTTTGGGTCTAAGCTCTCATAGTTTTATTTTTGGACATTACCCAAAAGATCTCATTCTAATAAAGATATCTTTCATCTTTTAAATCCATAATCTTTTTCATAAATTTTCAATGTGAAACTTTGATTATATTTCTAACAAAGTCAAGATTGATCGGATATTTGATGATGTTAGAAGTCTAACAAGGAGTTGACACAATCAGTCAAGTAGGTCAAGGTTGACTAGATACTTAACGATGTTAGAAGTTCAGCAGAGAGTTAACATGAGAAGTTAAATGGGTCAAGATTGACTAAATACTTGACGATATCAGAAGTACAACAAGGAGTTGGCAAGAGAAATCCAAATAGGTCAGGGTTGACTAGGGGCACATGTTGATCAGAAGACTAGCAAAAATTGCATGAAGACGAGAAGTCCAAGTGTGTGACTGTTGATCAGACACTTGGTGATCGAAAGTCTAACAGAGAGTTAACATTAGAAGAAGAAAGTTCAAGTGGGTCATGATTAATTAGACACTTGATGATCGAAAGTCTTGCAGGTAATTAGCAAGATAAAAGTCCAAGTGAGTCACGGTTGATTGGACACTTGGTGGTGGAAAGTCCAATACGAAGTTGACATGAGGTGTGAAGTCCCGACAGGTCAATGTTTATCGGATAGGCAATGAGAAAGTTCTGACAGAGCAAACTTTCGAAAGTCATAACTTTTGACTTATGTATTAAAATGTGGAGATTTTGATACGAAACGGAGCTCGTTTTGAGATCTATATTTTTATTGCTTACCAATCAATTGGTGTAATTGATTGAAGCGTATTTCAAGTGAACATAATGCTTGGAATTGATTTGTGTAATCGATTGGAAGCTATCAATTAATTGGTGCAATCGATGACTGAGTAAATAGCCATTCTGCAGGTTTAAAGGGTCAGAATTGATGTGATAATAGATAGGTGAGTAAGACCAATCAATTGATAGGTGGAATCAACCCAAACAACAACCATATAAATAGGGTTTCGTTTGGAGATGAAGGTGGCAGTTCTTGGGAATTCTGAAACAAAGTGTTGTTGTATTTCCGGATTAACAAGAGGTATTCTCAAGAAACAATATGTTGGGATCTCCCGGCACCAAAACACAAAACCGCAGCGAAAACAAGATCCCTCGAGCGATCCATGCGAAAGAAAAACTCGTACAAAGTTCATCTCTTTAATAAATCTATCTAAAGTGTATACCTTTGGAGTGTGCCCTTCGCTTATCCCGCTCGTCCAAGATGTCACGGATCTCTTGCACGTTCAAGTGTCCGTGCCTCTATTCGTATCCACACGGACACGATCTCTTAACTTCGGGAAGAACTACCTTAGTTGTGCTAGCAACTTGAGGTAGTTCACAAGACCACCAAAAACCCAACAAGGGTTTCTGCCAAGGAGGAGAAGAGGAAGAAGAGAGGAAGGGAAGAAGAGAAACACTCATTACTTGTCATTCAAAATGACTAGACCCTCTTTTATACTCATCCCATGAATATGAAGAGTCTTTTGTCTCTTTGGCTTCCCTTCATTATAGTCAATAAAGAGCACATCTTTTCATGTGACTCTTCACCTTCTCTTCATCGAATGAAGAGAGACTTTTCTCTTTTCTTCTTTAAACACTTTAAAGAACTTCTCCTGTAATTCCGACGGGCCTCTCGGGCTCCCGACCAAGTCTGCCGAGCAAGTCTCCGAGCTCCCGACCAAGTCTGCTGAGCAAGTCTTCGAGCTCCCGACCCAGTCTGCCGAACAAGTCGCCGAGCTCTCGACCCAGTCTGCCAAGCTCCCGACCCAGTCTGCCGAGCAAGTCGCCGAGCTCCCGACCCAGTCTGCCAAGCTCCTGACCCAGTCTATCGAGCGTCGAGCTCCCAACCCAGTCTGTCGAGCACCGACCCAGTCTGCCGAGCGCCGAGCGGCGAGCTCCCGACCAAGTCCCTAAGCTCTTGACCCGAGCTCCCGACCTGAGTCTCCCGAACTAGTCTCCCGAGTTCCCAACTCAAGCTCCCGATCAGATCTCCCGAAGCATCATGTCCTTAGTGTGTGACCCAATAGGTTCTCGTGACGTTGGCAATGCGCCTAAACGCTTTGACACATAAGCAATGAGTGACATCTAGCAATGCATCATTGCTACCCAAGTAACAAGAGAAGTTGAGATCCGACTAAACCTCCGTGACTATGATAATGTATGACTTTGTCCTTCTATCCTTGATATCTAGATTGACCAATGAGGCATAGACCATGTCATCCTCGATCAATCTTTGTGTTTCTTGATCCCCGAGTAGACTCACTCAAACAAATGAGCTCAATATCTCATATTAACTCATTTGAGCATGACCATGCATTTTAGCAGTCCTACTCGATCAAGGGGCCCACAGATATCACTCCCGTCATATGGGAGAGATAGATCTCATCTACATCACTCACATCCCTCCGCATAATTCATTATATACCCAGTGATCGCCTTTATAGTCCACCCTGTTACGGGTGACGTTTGACGATACCAAAGTACATAACTCCTTATGTAGGGAACCGTAGTGACTTCAGGTCTAAGGACTATTCATACCAATAGTCACATGAGAAAGTTTATGACACTCATATGACAATCTATGAAAGTTTCTCATGGCGGGTCAATTCAATATACATTCTCTAATGTATACCCATGTGTCAACTTGATATCACATATCCATGACTTGTGAGCTCAAGTCATCAATTGACCTACATGCTAGTCTCCATGCATTAATATTGTCCCTGAATATTAATGCTTGACTAGAAATGATTTAGTGTAGTGTTCTCTACATTATCTCACTATCGATTCAAATAATCGATATAATGTAGATAAGAACCTACTACACAAGGACTTATTATACTTAGTTATTTGGCACAAAAATAAAGTAAGTATAATAACTAAACATGCATTTATTGATGATAGAATATGATACAAAAAGTCTCTAGTCAATCATCATATAATTGGCTCTAGGGCTCCTACTAACACAATAAACATCCAAAGCAAAGCTCAATTCTGTAAATGTATTTGTTTTGATTTCTATTGATTTTGTTTGTATATTTGTATTTACTTGTGTTTGTTGTAAGATGCTCTTTACCTCCGGAAGATATATGAGAAGGAGAAGTCCATAGCAGAAGCAATCATTAGGAATAGAGTCTGGATACGAAATAAAATCTTGAAATTATGCATATGGAGTCAAGTTTGGATTAAGAATTCTGCTACGCATTTAAATAACGAGCACGAAATCAAGATGAAAAGCGATCGAAATTATTTACCACGCCCTCTTACTTGATCCTAATAGATTTTACAACTCAAACTTGTGATTTGATGATCAGATGATAAGAATCTTAAATTGTGCCCTCCGTCTTATCCAACCATTTTGCCGTCATTCATCTCGTAAGACTTACGCTGTCTCGTGTAGAAAACAAAATGGAGTGAAATCTTACTATTTGCATATTTATTTATATATGTGTATTTTTGCATGTGTTTAAGAAATTTATATTTTATATTTTTGAAAATCTTGAATCGCAGACCATTGAATGAATTTTTCATTAATATTATTTTATTTCATTAATATTATTTTAAATATGCACAATCTATTTTTTAACTATTGCGGTGCATATTAAAGTATTAAAAACAAATAAATACTTTAATATTGCAGTGCATGTTAAAGTTTTTAAAAACGAATAGATAGGATGTTTGTCTTACACTATCTGATAAAGGATGATTCCCTTGTCAATATCGTCGTCAATACGTTTTAAAATTAATACGTAGAAAAAAATAATTATAGAAAATTATTAACTCGAATATTGTGGTTAGTATATGAGAAAGATGAATATACTAACTTTGCCGATGTTTATCTATACTTGATTCATCTACATATTGTTTAATACTTTGATGATTAAAAGTTTGAGATTTGTTATAATAGAGTGTGAGATTAATTTTCAGTGGATGTAAAAATATTTTATTAGGTGTCTATTTTTTTCATTTAAAATATCGTTGCGCTAAGATCAAAGTTAATGTTCCTCATTATCTATCCTTTCTAAAATACGTAGAATTGTCCTAGAAAAATAGTTAAGATGATGGTTTCAACAATTGCTATAATACTTTGATTGTTGTTAACAATGACTTAAAAACTATCAATTGATTTTTTAAACTAATGGTTTGATAATTAATCTATTTTAGTTCGTTGTTTTATAATTGGGAGTGAAATCTTACTATTTTGTATATTAATTTATGTAGGTTTTATAAAATAGAGTGAAGTGTTTTTTTTTTTGATTCTATATATTCTATTGTAGATACACAATATTCTTATAATTTTTTTCTAAGATTTATTGTATGAGATTCAAATTAAAGTATTCTCGAATGAATAAAAGTGTTTTTCATTTGATTCATCTACGTACTTTTTTCACATTTTTATTGTGATTGGCTTGCAATGGTGACTTCATTACTATCGTAATTGATGAACTTAAATAAACTAATTGAAATCTAATAATTTTTTTTCTAAGGTAAGAAAATATTGTTCGTTTAAAAGAAAAGGTTTACGGTGCATTCAATATGAAGCTAGATCACTCAAATATACTTAAAACGTACAAATCTAGTGGTTGAAGAGAAGAATGCCTCTCCAAGGGAGAGAAAAGAAATTATTTCCTATTACAAATTCACAATTAAAGTGGTTCTTCCTCCTAATTCATTCTTAATTAAAAACAGTGAAAGCGATTTACATTAACAAAGCATCTCATGTTTGTCATATAAGCAAGGCGGAACATTGTTAACGCCTATGCGAGCAGCCCAGGGACCCGATGTTAAAAATGAGACAAGCTCGGATTTAAGGTGGAAAAAAGAAAAAACATGAGAGAAAAAGAAAGGCAGCAACTCAAGATGATAGCATGAGGGTCGGCACTCGTGAATCACAATCCGAGATCAATCCAGGTAGATCACTAGGTTGGATTCCGCCATTGAACTCATAAAAATGAGCTCTCCTCAAATCAAATACTAAGTTTACTTGATTCATTTACCACCCTAACTTAAACACTACCTCATTTAAAAAAAAAAGAAGAAGATTTGTTACCTTAACGCCCCTCTAGAATCGCCCCATGGATATAGAGGAGGTAAATACAAGTACACAAGCAGAGATATATAGTAGTAAAATTAAGTCGTTAATTTCTAAAATTTGATCCCTAATTATTAGGTCAAAGATATCATACACCTACCATCTAGGATAAAGTTACTCATTTACCATCTCTACTTGCAGACGTAGTATTTAATTGTCTTAAGGCACTCCAATAAACAAATGGACGTTTCTTTATTTTAAACTCTTGTCCAAATTTAATTTTAAATCCTATTCCTGAATCCTTGATGTCATCAATTTTTTAAAATTATTTTCTAAGTTTCACATTTATATAATTTAAATGAAGGAAATTTCGTATCCAGATAGCTTGACCAATTATTTCATCCCTTTAAAAAATTAGCATACGGTGCTTGTTCGGCATTGTCTTCAGGTTAAGACAAGCAACCAAATGGGCAATGCAGCAATATATTTGACAAGAAGAAGCAAACCAACGAACATAATTTTGCGTAGGCTTTTGGGCGTTAAATGCTTGCCATTTGCATTTTGCCAATTGCATGACTACCACGACGTTGAAATGTCGAATTATGATTTGTTGACCGGGTAAATTCGAAAACCCTTGCCACAATCGGTCTAACAGCCATGGCCGGATTCTCTGTCCCATGGAGGATCATGTCTCTCTGTCCCACTCGTTGACGATAACCGATGAGTCGTTTGATTGTCGATCGGACATTACAGATGGCCACCGTCCCGAACAAAATTATACCCTGGGGTATGATGAACCCATCGGGTATCGTCGCAATTACGATCTCGCCGTATTCGCCGTCGAATACGACGAGACTGTAATATGATGATTTCGACTGATTGACTATTATCCCAGATATCGTTTAATTCAGAACGACGATTAAAAATTATTAATAGTGTCTGATCGTCGATCTAACGACTCGCCGGCCATCGCCAGCGAGTGTGGGACAGGCGAGCTAGAGATCCTCTGAGACAGAAGATCCATCTGCTAACAGCCAGCCGACCTTCATAATCGAAAAGCCACCATAAAATCTACACCGCCTTAGTTGAGTTTAAAAGTGTGATGTTCTATGAATCCATCAAACTTCTTGTCCTTGAACTTCAGCAGAGAATGCATAAACAGAAATCATACCATGGAAAACCGATCCATCGGCCCGCTGTGCCTCCTCTCTGGTGACTGCATAAACTCGATCTGTCTCTGGAGCTGAAGGTGGCAATGTTAAAACCTGCTGAGGCTGAGATGATGAAGGTCCGGCAGTCTACTGGTAGGGATGGAAACAGGTCAGACCAGGTCAGGCCAGACTTTTACCTTAACAGGTCAGGCCTGTATAATAACAAACTGGTCTGAGCCTGGCCTGTGGCCTGTTATAGGCTTTATTCATGGCCTAAGCTTGGCCTGTTCAATAGTCTGGCCTAGCCTGTGGCCTATTTACAAAGCCTGTAATTTAATTTGATTATCCAAAATACTTCTAATATATAAAAATAACAATTCGATTCGATTATCCAAAATATGCTAAAGATACTTCTTTAATAAATTAGCTAAAGATACTTCTAATATATAAAAAATATATGTTATAGCTAAAATAGATTTGTGATGTATTAGCAAATAGGGTGGTAAATAAGGTCTTGCTTTGGTAGAAGTCCAAGGTTCGAATCTTTGTTTTGACAATATATATAATATAATTTTAACAGGCTCAGGTCAGCCTGTCAGACTTCATAATCTTTATATTGAGTCTGGCCTGATAAGAAAAACAGGCATGAGTATTATTTTATTTTTAAACAGGTCAGGCCAGGCCACAGACCCCTGACAGACTGTCTGACCTATTTCCATCCCTATCTTCTGGGGCTGATATCCAGAAGGCCCAACCGACTGCTGAGACTGATAACCCGAAGCTCCAGCCGACTGCTGATGCTGATAAACTGCAGGCTGATATGCCGAGTATGACTACTGATTGTATGACCCCGCCCTAGAATATTGAAACGCCGCTGGTGAGGGGTACTCATGTCGAGACATACAATAAATCTGAACTGGTGGTGGAACTGCCTGCTGACGTTCTGTCTGATGCTGACGGGATGACGTCTGAGTCTGACGGTCGCCTCGCTGTGACCTTGATAAGCACCATTTTATTGATTATTTTAAGTGCTAAAATCCATGTTTGACCCATGTTTTATTGCTTAATTATGATTTTACCCTAGGTTTTGGAACTTTATCTTATTTTGGACTTAATTGCAAAATTGCATATTTTTGGATTAATTGGCCACTAATTTTCTGATATATTTTTGTAGGCAAGAAAGGATCCTGGACCTAGGGCATATTGGGTCAAACTTGAGTCGGATGTGAACCGGATCGAATAATCAAGCCTATGATTAATCCGGGCCGTCCGATTCAAGAGCGGCTAGATCTGAGCCATTCGGGACGATCTGAAGCAATCCGAGCTAGGTTTAGGGTTGATCAAGCTCTATGATCAAGATCTGAAGGTTTCATCCCAATCAGAGCTAAATCAACCGTTGGATCAAGCAAGGAGGGCTCTAGAGCGTCCATTCACTGATTGAGATGATCTGGACCATCCGTTGCACATCTGGAGGATCCGAGCTACCACAAGGCAGATCCTGACCCCAGATCATCATCATAAAAGTTTGGCTCCAATCAGACCAAGATCTACCGTTGGATCTCCTCCGATTAATCTGAGCCGTCCATTTGTTTCTATTTAATCAAAAAATCAGCGCAGCTCATCCTCGTCGCGTTTCCTCGCCGCAGCTTCGTCTTCTTCAGTTCTTCTTCATTTCTTCCCAAGTTTTCTTCAATCCAAAGGGGCGCAACCCCTTAATTCTTCATCTAGATCAAGATTTGGATCATTGAGGATAGCTAGGGTGGCGAATTCAGCTCAGATTGCATCCGGACAGTGGTGTTTGAGGGTTTCGGCATCTCTGCTAACCAACCACTAGTTTCTCGTCCACAAGCCATGTCCGACCATCTGAGCTTCTTGTAGGGGTTCTCAGGTAAGCTCAGATGAGTCCCAATTCACCATCGCAGTCCATCCATCGAGATACAAGAGATTGGGCTGGAAAATTCCAGCCGAGTGAAGTTTGAGCAAATTCCATCAATCCAAGCTGCGCTCCACTGATTTGCTGTGCTTAGGGGTTCGAGGCCGGCTCTTGATTGACGACCAAGAAAGTCTTGAGCTTAGGGAGGATTGAGGCTTAGATTTCTTATCGCAATTTCAGTTTTAGTTGTAATTTTCCATTTCTGCCGTAACTTTAGTTCTTAATTTCTGTTTCTGAATCCGTTTTAGTTGCTGTAATTTAGTTTTGAATGGTTTTTGCAGTAGTTAAGTTCCATTTTGCAAGTAGATTAATTAGTGAGCTTGTTAAGATAACGATAGTTTTCCATTTCAGTTAAATTTAGTGCATTTTCTCTCTGATTTAAGCATGCGTATCACTCTTTAGTTTCTGCAAATTTTCGTTCTTGAGCTCCCTTTAATAGCAGCTAGTCTAGTTTAGCAATTTCTTTGCGAATCCTACATTTCTTGCAGTTTAGTTTGCAATCTTTGCGTATCCTGTATTACTCTGCATTTCCTGCACACCCTGCGTGCCAACTTGGTCTCTGAACAAAACTTCATTCTATTCCTATAATTCCCAGCTGAGAACTCTGGTTTTCTGCCAAGCAATACTAGATTTCTTTGGCTCAGTTTCTGGTCCTTGATTAGTGTATCAACCTTAGCTTGTTTGTGTTTTGCACCCAAGTCATAGTTGCTGAAATTCTGCACAGCTTGCTCTGAATTTCTGCAGTTTCAATTCTGCATTGTTAAGGTTTTGTTGTGCCAAGTTTCTGCCAAGTTCCTGAACTGATGGGGCTTGAATTGTTGTTAACATCCATTTGCCTTTGGATTCTTCACTTAAACTGGTTGCTTCAAATATGTATCAGTAAAGTTTCGGAAATGGAATTCCATTGCAATAGAAATCAGTGTTGTTTGATATTGCATCCAAATAAAGTCTAACTGCCTCTGTTTATTTCTGAATATTACACCATGCTAATTTTGTGCAATTCATTCAGTTCTGATTCTGAAGTTCTTCATCCCTCCTTGCACTGGGTTTGATCCTGAATTGATCAGGCAATTTTGGTACAGCAATTTCAGCTTTCCAGGATCATAATGGCTGCTTGGTTTTGATTCAATTACTTAGAACTTGTTATCATGTTTTTCCGAATCTGAATTCTATTTTGGTGTGATTTAGTTCTAATTGGTTGAGTTTTCCATTGCATTTATATAGCTTAGGCTGTTTCATTAAGTTTATCCCTTTTTCTTTGTGATTTCATTTCCAAATTGAACCCAAAACTCAATTATTTATTTGAAACCCGAAAACACAAACGACATAAATACAAGCGCGAATCAAACAACGTCAACTAGCCCCGAGAAAAATACGACCTGTGGCCCCTATATTACATTTTCATATTGTTGAGTTGTAAAAGGGTTTCCAGCTTTCACTTTATAAATTCTAAATTTGAGATCCACATTCGTGACAGTCAATTTGGGTCCGTCAAATTTTTGGCGCCATTGCCGGGGAAGCAACTAGTTGATTTGTTTGATTTTTGCTTGTATACTTTTTGATATATCATTGGGTTCTATTTTTTGTTGCTTATTCTTTTGTATACGGGTACTGCCATTTTTCTTGTTTGATTTGTGACAGGGCTGCAAGATTAAAATGTGGTCATCAGAGTTTCAGCCTTTCAACCAATTTCAACAACCATGCAACCAAACTTTTCAGCAACCCAATCAATTTTTGCAGCCACCACAACAATTTCAACCGGATTTTCAGCCAATTCAACCAATTTTCCAGAATTTTCAGAATGGGCAGCCCCAATTTCAAAATTTTCAGCCCCACTTTCAGCAATTTCAGCCTAATTTTCAGCCCCTTTATCAACAAGATCAGTCACAATTTCAACAATATCAGCAAGGGCAACCTTTCCAAAATTTTCAGCCACGGCAACAAGAATTTCAGCACACTCAACTTCAGTGTTCACCACCACAAATTCAACCTCAGATACAAGAATTTCAGAGCTACAATTTTCAGCCATTTCCACCAAGTGGTGAACCAAATTTTCAGCAGTTTAATCAGCCTGTGCAACCATTTTATCAATCCCCACAGTCTCAATTTCTACAAATGTGTCAACAAGAGCTTCAAAACATCGAAAGGCAAATGGAACAAGTGGCTAATGATTTGAATCAAATAAAAGCCCAAAGAGCAGAACAATTATCTTCTCAAGCTGTTTTTAATTCTGAGAGCCCCGGAGTTGGTTTTATATCAATTCAAGGTGACCCTAATGCATGGACAAGTCCTTCTTCAAGTAATATTGCAAATTTAGTAGAATACATTAAAGTCTGGGCACCTACAGCATGCATCCCTCCGGAGACTCCTACTCAAAATCCAATTCCACATTTTTCAGCTCCAGAAGAAGAAACTGAAGCTCCACAGGACCATTCTAGATTTTTATTTTCTGATGATAGTATTATTGATGGTCCTAATTTTTCTGACATTGTTGTTGCAGATATCACAGAGGAAACTTGCATAGGAGATGATTCCATAGGTGTAGGGGATTGCACTAAGCCCCAGGGACCACCACAAGATTTAGAGAATGAACCAGAAAGTGTAGGGACTTGTTTGGTGGAAGCAAGCACCCAAGGATCACCAGTTGATTTTCCACCAGAGCCTGAGGCTGAAGAGGAGCTTGAACATAACCAGGAGGAGACCACAGATACAGCTACTATTATAGACCCTTCAGGTATTATCCAGCACGCTCAGGTAAGTATTTCTCCTCTTTCTTCAGAAAAATGCAGTGAGGTACCTAGGGATGATTCTATTGACTCTGATGATTTTATTGATATACCTTGTGTAGAGATTGTTTGTGAAAATCCAATAGAGGTACCAAACATTGATTTCTTTATTCATAATGCATTACTTGATACATCTCTTGTTGATATGGATAGCGAAATAACTTTAGAGGCACCCATAATTGATGTTGTTTTCTATGATGAATCTTTTGATACATCTTTTGTGGATATGACTAGTGAAAATTTTTTAGAAGTGCCTGAAATGAATGTTATTTATTTTGATGAATCTCTTGCTATTTCATATGCTGAGGTTGAATGTGAAAAACTCATGGAAATATCTGAGATTAATTTCATTGACTGTGACACATTGCTTGATACATGCTTGATAGAAAATAATTGTGAAATTTCTATTGAGGAGCCAGAAATTGATTTCTTTATTTGTGATGAATATCTGGATGCAAATTTGGTAGGAAATAATTTTGAAAATTTCTTTGAAATACCAGAAATTGATTTAATTGAATATGATGCAGTTTTGGATTCATTTGATGCAGAGACTGAACTTATATCATTTCTTTCTGACCCTGAACGCTTGAGAGAGGTATTACATTGTTTTGCAGGGTCCAGAAGACTTCAGGAGTGGGTGCTCCAACTGAATAGACTTCAGCCTCCTGGAAGGACTTCTGAAGGGCATCAAGAAGGAGGAGATGATCTGACTTTAATTAAAAGCACTCCATCCCTTGAATGGCTCTTGAACCTGAATCGCCTGAGGCCACCAGAGCAAAATATTGTGAAATTCAAGTGTGGGGGAGTTCCAAATCTCCCAGCTACCCAGACTCCTCCACTACCCAGATGGAGGCTACTGCTTGATAGGCTCCGTCCACCAGAATAAAGGGGAGTTTGATTCTTCTTGTATTTTCTTTTATCGCATTTTTCACTTTTATGTTTTCTAGAGTAAATTGAATAAATAGACATTGTAAATACCATGTCTTTTCTTTTAGCATTATTCTTGCATGAGTAGAAATAAAAGTATCCCTCTAGGTTATCTCCATAGCATTTTAGAGTCTTTTGAAAATAAATTAAATTTGGTTGTTAAGACTTAAGGTTTGAGCTAATGGATGAAATCTTGGATGCTTGAGTACTACTTTGCTTTAGATGCTTGATTGAGGAGTTGAGATGAATCATTTGCACCTAGTGAGATTAGCCTTATTTTGTGATACACATATGTTATTGTGCTCTAGAACTTGCTTAGGTTCTTTCAAAACCATATTTCAATGATTGGATCACATCTATAGAGGCTAATTCATTTGTTTTCCTTTCCACATTAATTTTGACAAAAATCATGTTCATTCCATTTTTCTTCACTTATTTCTTACTCTTACCCTCACTTTTCTATGGACTTGTTGTTTGGAATGTTTCTAATGCTATTTTGCCCGAGACGGACAAAGATTTAAGTGTGGGGGAGTGACTAAAGTTTTGGATGCATTTCAACTCGAAAAAAAAAAAATTTCATATGCCATTTGAGTTGATGTTTGGTATCAAGATCAAGCAAGAAGAAGTAGTTAAGGAAGACAACAATTGAAGCATCTAGATTCTTGCTCATCATTTGAAGATCCAAGGAAAACAAATGGAGTGCAATGTAAAAATCTGCAATGAGGAGAAAAATGGCACCAAATGAAGAAAATTTGCGCCAAAAGAAGAAGAAAAAAAAAAAATCTGTGAAGCTACTTTTGGGCAGAAATGTTGGGATTGAAGCTGTTCTTTGCGATAGGAATCAGCCACTCTTTGTTAGAGGCCTGAAATGCAGCTGTACCATCTGAAGACAAGCTGAATTGAAGATGAACCCAAGCTGGAAAAATCTGGAACTTAGGCAGAAATCTGTGCCAAGTTCAATGTGCAGAAATTGTTTACCATAACAAGTGGTTTCCTTATAAGCAGTTCGGTATAAATTGCTTTTACTGAATCTGATGTTTTCTAATTTAGCATTGCATTACTGAATCAAGCAGAGGATGCAGAAATTTTCCTCCCTGAACTCAATATGTTTGCAGCTGATCTGAAATCTGAAGGCAGCATGTGAGAATCTGCTCAGTGTGGAGGCCGGAATCCAACTGACTGAAATTATCAAGAACTGCATTGGATTGCAAGGGAACCACTCGACAGCTATCAGAGGTTGTGGAGAGCAATAAAACTGAGAATATAAGCTGAGAAAGCAGAAGAAGAGAGGAGAAATCAGATGGAATGCAGACTTGGAACAGTTTGTATCAATCCAAACTGAATTTGGTTTTCTTAATTCAGCAAATGCATTGCTGGGTTTCAACAGAACTGGCCGAATGTTGCTAGCTGAATCCAACTTCTTGGGGAGCAAATTTCAGTGAAGAAAAGAAAAAAAAAAGAAAGGAAAAAAATCAGAACATAAAGAAGAGCAGAAAATGGAAAGAAGTTGGCTAAAATTAAACTTGATTGAGCAGGATTTTTGAGGAAGCAGTTTAATTGCTCTACAACTCCTAGATGCCAACTGATATGAAGAAATCAGAGTTTTATGAAATCTGAAATGTTCCATTAGAAGATTGAAAAAAAAAAAACAGTTTGAGAAAATAAGAAAAGAAAAGAAGAAGCAAGTTGGCACACCATTGAAGTCTTGGTACTTTACATCAGTGAAGTGCCCTCATCTGAATCAAATCTTTTTTCCAATACATTCTGAACTTTACTAGAGAGATAGAAAGAAGAAAGAAATCTGAGAAAAGAGTGAAAGAAACAAAGTTGACACGAAATTGGGAAACTTGGCACATTGAAACCAAGAAAGGGTTTTTCATCCAAATCAGAGGAATTTATTTAAGTTTCACTCCACCACATTTCGCATATCAATAGAGGACTATCAAGATGGGGCAAAGCACATTGGAAATATTTTTGAGCAACCAAGTCTCCCACTCCATCAAATTTTCCATTTTCTTGCTTTTATTCCATTTCTCATTATTTTTCATGTTTTCCTTTGTTTTTATAGTTGTTGATCCTAATCATGAATAATGGTGGAGATTAGATAATAAGCAAGCCTATGGTAGTTCAAGAAGCATATGTGTTTGAGTGAGCTCCACTTCCATCATCAAGTTAGAATTTAAGGAGAGAGCCACCAAAACTTCCCTTGAAAGGCTAGTGATTTAAATTCATCCCAATGACTCATGATTGATGAAAAGGCTAAGTTGTTGATTTAAGGACAAGATAGTAATCCATAGAGTTTAGACTTATGAGAATTGACGACCCTAGGTAATTTCTTTTCAATTGCTTCTAATTATGCTTAAGAAAATCTAGGGGATACTTATTTAGTTGTTTCGCGAGACGCTCAAGGCTAAGTGTGGGGGAGTTGATAAGCACCATTTTATTGATTATTTTAAGTGCTAAAATCCATGTTTGACCCATGTTTTATTGCTTAATTATGATTTTACCCTAGGTTTTGGAACTTTATCTTATTTTGGACTTAATTGCAAAATTGCATATTTTTGGATTAATTGGCCACTAATTTTCTGATATATTTTTGTAGGCAAGAAAGGATCCTGGACCTAGGGCATATTGGGTCAAACTTGAGTCGGATGTGAACCGGATCGAATAATCAAGCCTATGATTAATCCGGGCCGTCCGATTCAAGAGCGGCTAGATCTGAGCCATTCGGGACGATCTGAAGCAATCCGAGCTAGGTTTAGGGTTGATCAAGCTCTATGATCAAGATCTGAAGGTTTCATCCCAATCAGAGCTAAATCAACCGTTGGATCAAGCAAGGAGGGCTCTAGAGCGTCCATGCACTGATTGAGATGATCTGGACCATCCGTTGCACATCTGGAGGATCCGAGCTACCACAAGGCAGATCCTAACCCCAGATCATCATCATAAAAGTTTGGCTCCAATCAGACCAAGATCTACCGTTGGATCTCCTCCGATTAATCTGAGCCGTCCATTTGTTTCTATTTAATCAAAAAATCAGCGCAGCTCATCCTCGTCGCGTTTCCTCGCCGCAGCTTCGTCTTCTTCAGTTCTTCTTCATTTCTTCCCAAGTTTTCTTCAATCCAAAGGGGCGCGACCCCTCAATTCTTCATCTAGATCAAGATTTGGATCATTGGGGATAGCTAGGGTGGCGAATTCAGCTCAGATTGCATCCGGACAGTGGTGTTTGAGGGTTTCGGCATCTCTGCTAACCAACCACTAGTTTCTCGTCCACAAGCCATGTCCGACCATCTGAGCTTCTTGTAGGGGTTCTCAGGTAAGCTCAGATGAGTCCCAATTCACCATCGCAGTCCATCCATCGAGATACAAGAGATTGGACTGGAAAATTCCAGCCGAGTGAAGTTTGAGCAAATTCCATCAATCCAAGCTGCGCTCCACTGATTTGCTGTGCTTAGGGGTTCGAGGCCGGCTCTTGATTGACGACCAAGAAAGTCTTGAGCTTAGGGAGGATTGAGGCTTAGATTTCTTATCGCAATTTCAGTTTTAGTTGTAATTTTCCATTTCTGCCGTAACTTTAGTTCTTAATTTCTGTTTCTGAATCCGTTTTAGTTGCTGTAATTTAGTTTTGAATGGTTTTTGCAGTAGTTAAGTTCCATTTTGCAAGTAGATTAATTAGTGAGCTTGTTAAGATAACGATAGTTTTCCATTTCAGTTAAATTTAGTGCATTTTCTCTCTGATTTAAGCATGCGTATCACTCTTTAGTTTCTGCAAATTTTCGTTCTTGAGCTCCCTTTAATAGCAGCTAGTCTAGTTTAGCAATTTCTTTGCGAATCCTACATTTCTTGCAGTTTAGTTTGCAATCTTTGCGTATCCTGTATTACTCTGCATTTCCTGCACACCCTGCGTGCCAACTTGGTCTCTGAACAAAACTTCATTCTATTCCTATAATTCCCAGCTGAGAACTCTGGTTTTCTGCCAAGCAATACTAGATTTCTTTGGCTCAGTTTCTGGTCCTTGATTAGTGTATCAACCTTAGCTTGTTTGTGTTTTGCACCCAAGTCATAGTTGCTGAAATTCTGCACAGCTTGCTCTGAATTTCTGCAGTTTCAATTCTGCATTGTTAAGGTTTTGTTGTGCCAAGTTTCTGCCAAGTTCCTGAACTGATGGGGCTTGAATTGTTGTTAACATCCATTTGCCTTTGGATTCTTCACTTAAACTGGTTGCTTCAAATATGTATCAGTAAAGTTTCGGAAATGGAATTCCATTGCAATAGAAATCAGTGTTGTTTGATATTGCATCCAAATAAAGTCTAACTGCCTCTGTTTATTTCTGAATATTACACCATGCTAATTTTGTGCAATTCATTCAGTTCTGATTCTGAAGTTCTTCATCCCTCCTTGCACTGGGTTTGATCCTGAATTGATCAGGCAATTTTTGGTACAGCAATTTCAGCTTTCCAGGATCATAATGGCTGCTTGGTTTTGATTCAATTACTTAGAACTTGTTATCATGTTTTTCCGAATCTGAATTCTATTTTGGTGTGATTTAGTTCTAATTGGTTGAGTTTTCCATTGCATTTATATAGCTTAGGCTGTTTCATTAAGTTTATCCCTTTTTCTTTGTGATTTCATTTCCAAATTGAACCCAAAACTCAATTATTTA
The DNA here is from genome assembly GCA_024364735.1 of Boesenbergia rotunda. NCBI lineage: Eukaryota > Viridiplantae > Streptophyta > Magnoliopsida > Zingiberales > Zingiberaceae > Boesenbergia > Boesenbergia rotunda. The sequence continues at coordinate 186,112 of JAGFNQ010008917.1, read as the reverse complement.
TTTGAAACCCGAAAACACAAACGACATAAATACAAGCGCGAATCAAACAACGTCAACTAGCCCCGAGAAAAATACGACCTGTGGCCCCTATATTACATTTTCATATTGTTGAGTTGTAAAAGGGTTTCCAGCTTTCACTTTATAAATTCTAAATTTGAGACCCACATTCGTGACAGTCAATTTGGGTCCGTCAGACCTCTACTATCCTCATCGACCTCCTTGGGGAGTAACTGCTACCGACTTATGTTGAGCCTTCAAAGGGCAACCTCGACTCTCATGACCCGAAAGCTTACAATAATAACAGATGGGGTTCTCTAGGGGACAATCTGGTCCGCTGTGATCCCTAAATCCACACTGAAAATAATGAGCCCCACCAGTAGCAGCCTCCGGGTCTGCTGAGAACCTTGCGACGATCCTGCTGAAAACCGTCCAGACTTCTGGGTCGTGACTGAGGATCAGAAGTCTCCTACATACTCTGACTTCTGTTACTGCGCTTCTGTCCAATAGTCTGCTGTTTCTGTGTCACTGCTGAACCCTGAGTTGTCTGCTTTCCTTTCTTCTTATCACCATGCAACTGATGCTGGATCATCTCGATGAGTAGAGCCCGATCCAAAGCCTCTCAATAAGAAGTAGGAGCTCATCCAGACATATGTAACTGGATATATCCAACTAGTCCCAGCGTGAACTTTGTCGTCCGCTCATCCTATGTAACCACCAACTGAGGACAAAACTCTGCTAGACGATTGAATTCTGCCTCATACTCATAACTGAGCGTTCTCCCTGATGAAGAGCAAGAAACTCTTGCCGTCGCGTAGTATGAAACGCAGCAGGATAATACTTGCCCTCAAAGCTTCGTGAAAAGAAACCTAAGAAATTGGTCATCCACCAATAAGAGTCTTCTGCATGTTCCACCAAGTGACGACCTGATCTCGAAGGTGATATGTAGCCAACTCTACATTCTCTATGTTTGTGAGGGTCATATAGCTGAAGGTGCCCTCCAATGTCTTCAACCAGGCACGAGCAGTATACAGATCTGGTTCCCCATGGAACAGTGTGAAATGACCCTTCACAGATGCTGCCAGTAATGAAATCCAAGCTCTGCCCAGAAGCCAACCAACTTGGGCAGGGGGTACCACTGATAGCACTCCAAGAACTGCCATTGGTGGCACGATGGACCTGCCTCTGATGGTACGACTGGAACTGCTGTCTGGTAAGGAAGAGGTACTCTCAGTGGTGGAGATCTCAGCTCACCCAAAGGGTCCTGATGAGTTGATCCTCGACCAGTCGGCTCCACTCTGGTGGGCCTCTTAACCTCTTGACTCATGTCTCCCTCGGCTTCCTCTGGCCTCCCCTGTGATCATCGTCCACGACCACGACCACGGGGTGGAGACAACTTAATACGATGAGACATAGCTGTTAACAACACCAACACACATTATTTAAATATAATTTTAATCAAATTCAAAAACCAACTTACTTCTTGCTTGCCGAGAGAGATCTCGTCGCTGCCAAGTCCCAAAACACAACCATGTCAAAACAATGACTCCGCAAAAATACAACCAAATCCGTAAAATACATATTGATCTCGTAAATCAACTCCGTAAACCCACAGACACCAAAACATCGTAAAACCTCGCTCTGATACCAAAAATTGTCACGCCCCCAAAGACAAATGCTTACTCGAAAATCGAGCAGCATCTCCCCTGTACGGCGGACAAGTTGAGACAAATAATATATCACTCTCCTCATATAAGATGGCTCAACCATTAAAACTGAAAATCTAACACACAACCACGCAATTTTATATGTATAAGGATGATAGAATTAAAAGAATAATAAAACTCAATCCACAACGAAATGATAAGTCCATGAACGCAAGAACTAATAAAGTAAAACTATTAACCATAGAACGAATACCTCTGAACTAGTAACATCACTCTAGTAATAAAAACACGTAAAATAACAAAAATGTCGAAAAGTACTAACTGTAAAAAAATAACCATAAACCCTGAAACAAACTCCAACATAAACCGACATGGTGGGACTGGCAACTGGATCCTCTCCTGGCTCCATGAAATGCAACTACCTGCTACCTGAAACAAAAATAGGAAGAAGGGGTGGTAAGTCCAGGTTGACTCTGCGGGTATATGAGTAGACAATAGCATGACATCATAAAGATATAAGAAGCAACATATAACAACGATGTACAGTCTCTAGGAAATAAGGACACCAAAGCATGTATAAAACAAAGTGAAAACATACAAGATAACATAGTATCAACAAACATGCATGTCAACAAAATGCAGCAACCATAGCTCATAAAAATGCAACAAACACAAGAAAATGCATAAATGCAATAGATGCATATGATGCAATGACATGTGTCACCCTTGACGCCAGTAAAGCCGTCAACACATCACATCTGTATGGTCGAGTGGGTAGGGCTGTGACAACTGTACGCACTCTAACGAATACCACAGATATATGTGGTTGAGTAGACAGGATGTTGGGGAGTCAACTACTCCAAAACCCTATATATAGGGGGAGCTATCAACAGCTCTGATATCCCTCGGAAACAACGGTGAGGGTGTCAATTGTTTGCCTAGAACTCTAACATCCACTGTACATGAGTGGTCGAGTGTGGCGTAGCAGGACGGTTGCTCCGACTCTAACAACTACCACAATAAGTGGTTAAGTGGCAAAGCAACTAGATGACTGACGACGACTTAACCATATGGAAGCCCAATAGTCGTCAGACCAATAAGCACAAACAACGGAATAACAATGATGCAACAACAAAATCAATAAACCAGAAATCAACCAGAAACCAACGAATATGCAACTAAACTACTAGGTAGGGTGTCTCTAATGCAACCATCCTAGTGGTCTTTAATGAACATTTAAGTACTCGCGTACGAGCGATATTTACAGAATGAAAAATCAACGAAAGACTATATGGATATAAATTTTCGATTTAAACTCGAAGGTCAAATAAGAAAGGTATCAACAGGCGATATAAAATAACAACAATAAGAAACAAGGTCAAGCAGACATATTTAGACATAACAAGTCATGCATCAAGATAAAAGAACTACTAGAGTACAAAGGAGAAGTACCCCGCCTTAAAATAGAAAAGTTCGTTAACTAAGAGAACCTCCCACGATCAACGATGCGAGTCCAAAGTCAAGGTCCTGTATCAAGCCATATATAGTTTAGCTATTAATAAAAATTACTAATTTAGCTAAACAAGATACTCAACATGATTAAGATAAATCCTAAATATACCATATACTTAATTAATCCATAAATCATAATACATTTCTTTTTAACATAACTATGACATCTATTTAATTAACTCGTAAATAACACCTAGTTCCTTCTTAACCTAATTGTTACCATTAGGTTTTTTTTTGGCTAATTTCCCAATTAACCCAAGAAACAACTCTAAATACAACCCAAAATAAATCCCCCAAGTGGCACACGACACACACATGACCCAAATGGATTCAACACATCCTAACCCAAGTCATAGCCTCACTCAATCTCCTATAAACAGTTCGTCAACAAGCTGCTAACTATATGCTTGCCTCACCTATCTCACACAATCTACGTACTTTATTCTTCAATTATTTCAACTAGGGACTCGTTCGCAAGCCTCACAAGATCCTAGAGTGGACATTAAGAACCATCAATCACCAATCGATAGCGAGGAAGGATTAGGGATGACAATTTTCCTCGCAGATTTTGATACCCGTGGGGAAAATCCGAAACGGGACGAGTTTGGGGAGGTATTATCAGATTTGGATTCGGATTCGGGAATTTTTTAAAATCTCCGAAACAGACTGGACGGATATGGGGATGCAATCCCCATCCCCGAATCCACCCCGATATCTCTAATAATAATAAATTAATAATAATTATTAAAATAATTTCAATAATATTAAAGATTTATGAAAATCTAATACGAATCCTAAATTAATAAATATTATTAATTTATTATTATTGGAGATATCTCTGTGGCGGGGATGGGGATGGGGATTTAATCCCCGTGGGTTCGGGGACAGGGATTCCCCGATTAAGTGGAGTCGGGGATGGGGATGGAGACGAGGATGTAGATTTACTTCGAGGACAGGGATGGGGACGGCAAACCCATTCCGAACCCGCCCCATTGCCATCCCTAGGAAGGATGAGAGGAGACCAAGCTCATTCACACCCAACCAAAAACCGAACAGAGCACCCACCAAAACCCATATCTCTCAAGGGAGACCCATGGCAAAAACAAGAAAATTAAATGATACAAATGGTTTACCTGAGCAAAAAGGGAATTGGGGATGGACTGATGCTGGGCATAGGATCAAGAGAGGAGAGAATGGTCACTGACGGCTCACTTGCATGAAGAGGAATCATGAGGCTTCACTTCTACTCGGTCGCGTGAAGAAGACGAAGAAGAAATCGCGCTAACAGAGGGTCGCGAGAGAGAGGGAAACTATCGGGCAAATCGCGTGGAGGTAGTCGCCGCCGACTCAGGGAGGTAGAAGAAGATCGCGGTTAGGTTTCGCGTGCATGGGCTACGACGTCGAGCAGAGGGAATCGGGGAAAAGAATGTTTTCGGGAGAAGGCTTTTAGGGTTTATAATGATTTTGGCCTTTTTCAAAAAGGCCCCTCTAGTTTGGTTAATCCAAACAAGGCCCCTAAGTTTCGAATTTTACCCTTTCAACCCTTTAAAATTCGGTATTTAACAGTTATTATGATCTCGCCGTATTCACTGTCGAATACGACGAGATTTTAATACAATGATTCTGACTGATTCACTGTTATCATGATATTGTTTGATTCGGAACGACGATTAAAAATTATCAATAATGTCTGATCGTTAATCGGACGACTCGCCGGCCATCGCCGGCGAGTGTGGGACAGATGAGACAGGAATCCTCTGAGATAGAGGATTCCGTCTGCTAACAGCCAGCCGACCTTCATAATCAAAAATCCACCGTAAAATCTGCACCGCCTTAGTTGAGTTTAAAACTGTGATGTTCTATGAATCCATCAAACTTCTTGTCCTGAACCGTGCGAGAGGTAATTATTATTCTCAAAGGATAGACTGATGATTAATACGTGGATATTATCACTTTAAGATTTGGGGGTCAAAATCTAATAAAATCAGTGTGTCCGTCTTTCATACGCGCTAATCACAACTTCTAAATTAGTAATCTTTATGATTTATCTCCTTTGTATTAATCTAAGATGAATTAACAAAAACATTAAAGATAAGTAAATCATCTCTGGTCACTTTCATAATCCAGGAGTTTCTTTATCTTGAATGATTCAAAAGCGTTCAAAACCATATCCAATTCAACACGAAACTAGTCGGCACATTTCTATTATAAAATTCCACACAACACACACCTGGAACCGAAATAAATAAACAAATAAAACAATTGAGTCTAATTAAATGACAAAATGGAACAATTTTTTGAATATTTGTGCAAATCTTGCACTAATCAGCAAATCAGGCGTCACTTACTTGGAAACGATTTTGAATGTGATGACAAACGACCGGCCGTCCCATGATTGTGATAACAAGGCCCGGCCCGGCCCACTTTCTTAGAAAAATTATTAGAACGAGTGGAGAAGGCTGTCAAGAGGAGCTCCTGAGCCGCGGCGGAGGAAGAGCAGTGGTTGAGGGAGGGGGAGGGCTGTAATAGATGCTGTTCGGCGGAGGACTAGAGGGTGCCAGTGGTAGCGGAAGGCGGAGAGGGCACTCCGATGTGGTCGGCATCGGCAGGCGTCGGCGTCGGCGGTGGGGAGACGAGCTAGGGGTTGTCGCAGGAGGTGCTGTCTTCGACCACGACCCCGGTAGTCGAGATCGCCAGCAGCGAAGAAATGGCGGCGCCGTTGAAACATCATCATATGTTTGGTTACTGTGCTTCGTTAATCACTTCAAGATTCAAAAGAATTTCAAACAGACCGTGCAGATCGTCGAGATGGAAGACACGGTGTCCTTGAAACATGTAGGTTGTCAAGATGGAAGACACGGTGTCCGATTTATTTTAATTTTTAATTTTTGTTTTTAAAAGGCATTCAGCTGTGACCCAGAAGGTCGTCGTCTGTCTGATCCGCTACCTTGGCGAATGCTCCCTTGACGATCTCATCTCGTTGCCGGCCTTCATGAGCTCCCTCGCCCCCCTAACCACCGCAAATTTTTGTCCGGGAACCTTCATCCTTTCAGCTCTCTCCGGAGCCAATCCTTTCGCGCTACAAGGCGTTCGATCATCTCGGCAGAACGTTTCTAGGGTTCAAATTGCTGCCCCCTGGACGAGACCGAGCATTTCGCCTGCGTTGGGGAGATTCTTGACCGTCAATCTATGCTCCAAGAATGAGCAGCCCGAGGTATAGATAATGGGATCTTGAAATTTTAGTTATCTTTTGTTTTTTGACAAAAAAAAAAACTTCATCGCCATTTGATTGCGTGATCAGGTGGTGGTCACTCATTGTGGGGACGAGAAGGAATTGCCTTGCAATTCGGACGGTAATTTCCATTCTTTGTTTTTATTTTTACTGTGATTTGGGTGTTCCTAATTCATGTTTGATGGGAGCTTATGATAATAATTTCATTTCCAGAGAGAAATAGCAAAGCAACGAAAGGATTTTCGTTAAATGGGTACTTCCTATTTACTGTTCTCGAAATGTTGACTTTTCAAGAAATTGATGGATTTTATGATTCATATCTTTTGTCTTGTCTTTTGAGTCATATTATGGTACGCATTGTTTTCACTGCATGGAAGATTGCTAAATTGTAGCTTTAATTGTTTTTTCTTAGTTTGCGGCTTCTCTTGCAGCAATTGTTAAGTTGTTTCTTCATGCTAGATTACAAACACTCCTCAGATCCTAGAATTATTTTGAGAAAGGCCTAATAGGACATGTATATGCAACTACCCTATTAATTCATCATCGTGTTAAATCATAATAGTCTTTCATTCACCAAGTTAGGTAGCACTTGACAAAGACCATTTGCTTTGAAAGTTTGTGTGACTTCCATAATCTACTTCGTATAAAGCATGAAGGCTAGGGATGGCCATGGTTACCTAATAATCAAGTGCTCACAAGTATCCAACCATCTAAATCTATTTTGGGTGTTCAATTGTGCTTCATAATCAGGTCCTGGTTGGATTCAAAGTAGCCATTGCCCTCATATTTTATCCATTTAAGTCGAGTACCTTTGGATAAGACAAAACTTCATTGAAGACACCGTTCATCCTCCCCATTTGATACTTGTGCCAGAATCTTAAAGAAACAATTATAAAATGCATGGGTATTTTTCAAATTTTAGGTACACTAGTTTAGTATACCAAGGTTCACTAGTTTAGCTGATGTAGGTATCCTAATTTTGTAGGCTTGTATACAATGAGATAGGAGTATTCTACTAGATTAAAAGTGTTACAGTTCTATATCCCAAGGTGTACTAGCTTAGTAAATGATGTTGTGAGCTATTGAATCTGTTGATTCACGCATAAATACCGGAAACAACTTTCTAAAACTTGTTGATTTGGAAGAATACTAGGAGATAGGGAAATAAATGACAATGCTGAAAATATTATTAAACCAAAAATCTAATCCTAAACATCAACTACACCGACTCTTATATAGATAAAAAAACGCTAAGACACACAATAAAGAAAAATTTTAACAAAAAGGAAAAAAAAAATTCTAACAAACTCAAATCCTAAAAATTCTAAACGGACTAAAAATGCTAAAATGCAAAAGATAGAAATTATCTAAAATATCTAAAATACCAAAAACCCGAAAATTATAAAAAGAATAATTTTCAAAAAAATAATAAAAAAATCTCACGAATCCTCTTGCATCAGTCGTCTCGAATTGAAAAAAACTAGTCCTCGAATTTAGAATAGTGTTAGGTGGTAGCCTAGAGGAAGATCATTTGGTATCAACTCGATAAATTTACTAGTAGATGCTGGACTTTGTGAATCCTTGTCGGTTATTATCTAATCTATCAATGTTGCCAGATAGTCTAAATGCATCAAGCAAAGTTGTATAAATATGGAACCGCCATATTAGCGACCCCTTACTAGCGACCCCACGCATAAGGTGGGAGGTTCAACCAGAGTACGTGTTAAGCGCATGGCGGGATCTCTGTAGGTGGTGAAACCCTTGTTAGGACCAAAAAGAATTTAGATATCTCCACAATGGTATGATATTGTCCACTTTGAGCCTAAGCTCTCATGATTTTGCTCTTGGGCTCTCCCCAAAAGGTCTCATACTAATGGAGATAACTTTCCCTTATAAGTCTATAATCTTTCCCATGTGTTTTCAATGTGGGACTATGTTTGTAACCTTGCAACCCCAACAATCTCTCCTCAAACAAAGGACCACAGGCCCCCCTCAAGCGGAAAGTCTTTCCGTTTGATGTTCGATCCTCAATCCACCAGGACTTTCTGTCCCTCGTGTTAGGACCTTTGCGTCTAGCTAGAAGGGGGAGTGAATAACTTCTCTTGGATTTTGTCTACAAAATGTTAGCCAAAGCACATGAAAAAGATAGACAAAAACAATAACAATGAAAGCAATGCTAACTCCCTTGATTTACTTGGTCTCCACCTCCTCAAGGTGACTAATCCAAGGATCCACACCCACACAACCAAGCTCCACTATACTTTTCTCCTTTTCAAATCAAGCTTGAAGGTGGAGAAACCCTTACAAGATGATCTCTTCCTCTTACAAGATTAGAATGATTTTGCAGGAAGAGATTGAAAGTTTGTAAGTTTGGAGATCTCAGAACAAGCAAGAAAAATCGAGAGAGTCAAGTTGTGTCTCCTTCAAGTTCTGAAATCTACTTTTTGTATAACCCTCGATATCAGTTGACTGGTAATATCATCAGTTGACTGATGAGCTTCAACGGCTACAGTTGATTGTGTTTGATTTTTGCCGTTAGCCTTCAACGGTCACTTATCAGTCGACTGAGACCTGACCCAGTCGACTGATCTTTCTGTTTGTGAAGCAATCAACTGATTTCATTTATCAGTCGACTCAACTCACCGTATCAGTCGACTGATCCTCTCATCAGTCGACTGATACCTGATGAAACTCAGGTTCCACTTTTCCTTTGCGCAGACACAAGCCTTCAAACACCTTCCAGTAGCCTCGCGCCCTTAGGATGCTTCCGAGCCCTCGACTCCTCATCCTTGCGCTTGCCTTGTAGTGTTTCCCTCGACCTTGTCATGCTAAGTCTTCTTCTGCCAATTCTTCATACCTGGACTTAAACTTAAGTTTCATGTTAGATCACTAACATTGCCTAACTTAAACTCATTTAACCAAACATCAAAAGTAAATAATGTTTAGGGCATGATTACACCAATAATCTCTCCCTTTTTGATGTTTGACAAATTTGTTTAAGTTAGGTCTTTGAATATATCATGATCAAAAAAACATTAACAAATATGAATTATCATTGAACTCATCTAACTTAACTTATCCAATTCTGCCCCTTTGCCACACAACAAAAATAAAGGGAGTAAAAAAAATAATCAAAGCTCCCCTTTAAACAAAGCTCCCCTTGAAAATACGCTCCCCCTTTAAACCATAATACCTCAGTGGCAGACAAACAAGAATCCATAACATAAACATAAGAAACATGTATACTAAAAACAAAAATCACAATAGAAGATAACAAAAGTAATGAAAAACCATAGAAGCCATACTAGAGAATGAAAAAGTTTATACATAACCACATAGGTAGTGCTACAAAGATCCATAATTAAGTAACAGAAAGTACTATAATATCGTTTATGGTGTTCGAGATATAATAGAGGAACATGTCTAATCCAAATACAATCTCAACACCATAACATCTGAGGCACGCCATATCTAAGCATCATCGCCAGGAGGAGGAGGAGCCTGATACATCAAGTCTCAGCGATGCAGCATCTCATACATGGCAGTCTGACACTGCTAAAAGCCCTGAAATTCCTGCTTGATCTCCTGAATCTCCTGACGAACTACCTCCTCCAGTCGGGTAATCCGCTCATCTATAGTCATAGCAGGAGCAGCAGCAGGCGCAACACCACCAGGAGCATCGACGTCCTCATCTTCGTCGTTAGAGCCAGAAGACGCATGGTCACGCCGCCAGACCATCACTCCCTAGTGCCGCTCAATCCCTGCCAAGGAGAGTTGCCGAGAGCCTATCTGATCATAGTCCTTGGGCAACTGATGTTGTTGACCTCTAGTGACATCGAAACCTCTAGATGCAAAAACTTCGGCCAAAATGTGACCAAATGGCTTGTAAAGCTTCCTTTGGACGGGACCCGAAAAATGTACAATGGACATGAATATGTGAAGAGTAACGCCGATGTCAAGTCTCTGCTTTAAGGCATACATCATAATTAGATGAGGTAATCGAATCTTGGACCTCCCCTTTGTGACAGTAGGCAAAAGACAGTCCAGAACAATCTTATACAGAATGTTACTGACTGTGGACATGCGATTGGCATCAAAGATACGTTTAAGGGGAGGTCGAGAATTATTAAAATAATGCCTATAAATTTGGTCAATGGTCACATGAGAAAATGAACCTGTGAAAGACTCAACAACGTTAGGAAAGCATGTGAATGAGTTCTCCGAGACCCGACATCCTAAAAAGGACCCTAACAGTCTAGGTGTAAATGAAATGGTGATTCCCCCAAGCATGGACTCATATGCCAGACCATCAGAACTAATGCAAAAGAGATTGACATAGAACTCTTTACAAAGATCGATATTGATGTAATGCTGGTAACTCACTAATTTATCTAACCCAAAATACGTGATGAATCTCAATGAGATCAGGAGTGATCTCTTCAAAATAAGAGCGATTAAGATACCGACAATTCATCAAAGTGAAGTCGGCATTCTCAAATCTTAGCCGAGTGGTCTCGGAATGAAATCGAGGTGCCGTAGGATTAGGAGGTTGTCGAGAAGTTCCCTCACCAACCCTACGTTTTTTCCTAGCCCTAAAATGCAAATACTATATGCATGTACCAAGAGGACACGATCAAAAGGAAAATCAAGGTAAACATGCAAAATATGGAAGGTCAGTCACAAATCATAGTATAAACGAGAAAGACGAAGTGAACAACCCGTTACCTTCGGTCTATTTGCTGCATAGAAGAAGATAGGCGAAATTGACTTAAGGAAAGCTCCTCTTTGCCCTAAGTTTGGATCCGAAGGTGGAGAAAGGGTAGGGAAGAGATTCCAAGGATTTTGGAACCCTTGGAGTGGCTAGAGAAGATAAAGGAGAGGAGAGGCGACGAGGGGTGGCGCTGAAACCCTAGGTTCGGCCGCCCCTGCGTGGGCGATTTTTTTGAAGATTCGTGAGATCAGTCGACTGGTCCATGAGTCAGTCGACTGATGTAGGGAACAGAATTATCAGTCGACTGATAAAGGACCAGTCGACTGATACATCGAAAACTCTAGTTTCTGGACAGGACTGTACCAGTCGAATGGTTTTCTGAAATCAACTTTCTTGCCGAATTTCAAAAATGCATGAAAAATTTCAGAAAATTTAAAAAATTACAAAAGTTTGCAAACATATTTCTTTTGATATCCTCTAATATGAAAAAATATGTTTTCATCAAAAGTCAAAATATTTTTAAATTTCTTTAATCAAACCTCAAAAGATTGAATCACACTTAAGTTATGTATTAACTTTAAAACCTAATTTTGAAACCATATGTTTTTCAAATCTATACCACCATAAGTAGAACATAGAATGGTTTTCAAAACTTTTGAAATATCCAACTATGATCTATGGGCAAAATGCCCATTAATTAAACATTTGCTTTCACCATAATTGGTCTATGATTACTAAAGTGATACATAATAACTATCAAAATGTCATAAGCATAAGTGAATTATTTGTATCATCCTAACATCTCATATGCATAAATACAATCATAAATCAAGGCAATATGAGATGAAATGAGAAAATACACAAGCAAAGCCTCCTAGGGTTTTTTTTGTGAGATATGTTGAAGTACTATCTTAATATTAAATCACATAAAGCTAAAGTTATACTTCTACAAAGCACATACGAAGTCCTCTCCGTAGAGAGGTGAACTCCGCTTCGGGTAGAGACTTGGTAAATATGTTGGCAAGGTTGGATTTTGATTCAACATAATGTAATTCAATGGTACCTCTTGCCACATGATCTTTAATGAAGTGTTGCTTCACTTCAATGTGTTTTATCCTAGAATGATGCATCGGATTTTTGGTTAAATTAATAGTGCTCACATTATCACATAAAACTTTGACCTTGAAGTAATGAAGCTCATAATCCTCTAAGGTATACATTATCCAAAGTAATTGAGCTACACAACCACCCATAGCCACATATTCGGCCTTGGTTGTAGATAAAGCAACACATGGTTGCTTTCTACTACTCTAACTCACTAGGGAAGATTCAAGAAATTGACATCCACCACTAGTATTCTTCCTATCCAATTTGCAACCCGCATAATCGGAATCGGTATATCCAAATAAATCAATATTTTGAGTTCTAGGGTACCAAAAACCGACATTGAGAGTGCCCTTGATATATCTTAAGATTCTTTTACCACTACTAAGTGAGATTCTTTGACACAAGATTGATATCTTGCACACATGCCTACCGCAAATAGTATATCTAGTCTACTAGCGGTTAGGTATAACAAACTACCAATTATGCTTCTATATTGCTTTGGATCGACTAACTTTCCCTCATGATCACTATCTATCTTGATATTTGTTCCAATGGGAGTAGACACTGCTTAGCATTTTCCAAACTAAATTTCTTGATAATTTCCTTAGCATACTTTGTTTGATAAACATGAGTTCCTTCATTAGTTTGTTTGACTTATAATCCTTAAAAAAAAATCAACTCTCCAACTAGACTCATTTCAAACTCATTTTCATGTGTTTGATGAATTCGTAAAGAAGCTCATTATTTGTTGAACCAAAAATAATGTCATCTACATAAACTTGGGCAATAAAAATGTCTTTATCTTTAGACTTTAGAAATAAGGTTGGATCAATTATTCCCCTTCTAAAGCCCTTGGAGATTAAGAAGGATGAGAGTCTTTTATACCAAGCTCGGGGAGCTTGTTTTAACCCATATAAGGCTTTTTTTAATTTATAAACATGATTTGAGTAATCTATGTGTTCAAAACCGGGTGGTTGCTCGACATAAACTTCTTCCTTAATAAATCCATTTAGAAATGTCGATTTCACATCCATTTGATGAAGTTTAAAACCTATATGAGCGGCATATCCCAATATGATCCTGATAGACTCTAATCGAGCTACGGGAGCATAAGTTTCATTATAATCAAGTCCCTCAACTTGATTGAAACCCCTAGCTACTAACCTAGTCTTGTTTCTAGTGACTCTCCCTTGATCATCCAATTTGTTTCTAAAGACCTATTTTGTTGTGACAATTGTACTATTATTGGGTCTTGGGACCAATTCCCATACTTCATTTCTCTCAAATTGGTTCAACTCTTCTTGCATTGCTAGGATCCAATCCGTATCATTTAAGGCTTCATCAATCGATTTTGGTTCAAGTTGTGATATTAAAGCAATTTGACTAGTATGTTCTCTAAAATAGGATTATTCCTTGTGCAACATCTCTAACTACTTGGTCAATATAATGATCTTGATGATGCCTTAAAGGCCTAGAGATTGTGGGCTCATCAATTTCATGATAATTATTGTCACTTTCATCATCCGATGCACTTCTTTCTCCCTCTTGATCAATATTCCCTAAGTATAAGTTTTGAATTGCTTGGGTAATGTTTTGATTTCTTTTATCTATATCCTTGTCAATGGAGGATTTCCTAGGGTAAGTGCTAGTAGACTCATCAAATTCAACATTAGATGACTCCTCAATCATTTGAGTCCTTCTGCTGTATACTCTATATCCTCTACCAGTAGATGAGTACTCAACTAAAATGTCTTCTTCCGCCTTAGACTCAAATTTTCTGAAATCATCTTTAGTATTTAAGATATAGAACTTGCAATCAAACACTTTAAAATAGTGAATTTGAGGAATGTTCCCATTCCATAATTCAAAAGGTGTCTTTCCTAAAAATCGATGAATTAAAACATGATTTTGGATGTAACAAGCGGTATTTACCGCTTCCGCCCAAAAATAACTAGCTAAAGAATATGCATTAAGCATAGTTCTAGTCGCTTCTTGCAAGACTCGATTTTTCCTTTTTACAACCTTATTTTGTTGAGGTGTTTTTAGACAAGAAAATTCATGTTTGTACTCATTTTCTAGACAAAAACTAGAGAAGTTTGAATTTTCAAACTCTCTACCATGATCATTCCTAATTCGGTTGATTTTGAGATTTTTCTCATTTTCAACCCTTTTGCTAAATTCTATGAATATTTCTAGAGTTTTATCCTTATGTTTCATAAAGTAGACCCAAGTGTATTTAGAAAAATCATCAACAATCATTACGCAATATTTATTTCCTACTAATGAGGGGGTACTAGGACATTCAAAGAGATCTAAATGCAACAATTCTAATGGTAAAGAAGTACTAGTTAGAGTTTTACCTTTGTGTGATGACTTAGATTGCTTGCCCTCTTGACATTCATCACACATTTTATTCTTGACATACTTGGTCTTTGGTAGTCCTTTTACCAACTCCATTTTGACTACCTTTGTCATGTTCTTCATGTTGATATGTCCAAGCCTTCTATGCCATAACCATCCTTCTTCTTCTTTTGATAACAAACACTTAGTAGAAAGGTTAGAAACCTAGGAAAGATTGATATAATAAAGATTTGTTTTCCTATACCCTTCTAACATAATATTTTTTGAGCTATTGTGTTTAACCAAATATTTATTTACATGAAACTCAACTTTATATCCAGCATCATATAATTGGCTAACACTAAGCAAATTGAATTCCATGTCCTTAATTAGAAGTATTTTATGGATGATGATTGTAGGTGATACCTCAATTGTACCTCTACCTAAAATCTTGAGCTTCCTACTATTTCCAAAAGATACCGTTCCTTTCTTTATGTAGTTAATTGTGGAGAACTTGCTCACATCACCGGTCATGTGCCTTGAGCAACCGCTATCCACAATCCACATGTTTGAATCCTTCTCTTCTTCTACCTTGTTGTAAAATTTTCAATCACATTAAACCAAGACCCGTACAAGCCTTATATAACCTGCCAAACCCTAATGACACAAAAATAGAAAAAGATGTAACTACCCTCACAACACTCCCCCTCAAGTTTAACATATATATCAAACATGTTTAACTTGCTAAGGGCAGAATTAAACACAGCTTGGGGTGTAGCTTTTGTAAACATATCAGCAAGTTGGTCCTCGGATTTGACATAAGGCAAACATAGCTCTCCAGAATCAATTCTCTCTCGAATAAAGTGGCGATCAATCTCGATGTGTTTGGTTCGATCATGTTGAACTGGATTATTTGCAATATTGATTGCAGCTTTGTTGTCGCAATACAGCCTGAGAGGTAATTCAACCTTTAATCCCATGTCTTCCAACAAGAAGCTCAATCACAACATTTCTGCAAGACCATGTGCCATGGCCCGATATTCTGCTTTCGCACTGGACCGGGCACAAACACTTTGTTTTTTACTTCTCCAAGTTACCAAGTTTCCTCCTAAAAAGGTGCAATAGCCAGACGTGGATTTTCTATCATCTCTAGAACCAGCCCAATCAGCATCAGAATAACATTCCACTTTCAGATTACCACCTCCTTTAAACAGCAAGCCTTTTCCCGGACATGACTTTAAAATTCTGTCAACAGCCTTCATGTGGATAGTTTTAGGAGCATGCATGTACTGGCTCACTACACTAACAGCGTAGGTAATATCGGGCCTAGTCATAGACAAATAAAGTAACTTTCCAACCAACCTTTGATACGTTCCCTTTTCCAGATTGGTAAGATCTTCCCCATTAGAACTAGTAAGATCATGACTTACTTCTATAGGTGTCGATGCTGGTCGACAACCCAACTTCCCTGTCTCCTTGAGCAAATCCAACACATACTTTCTCTGACATATATAAATTCCCTCATGAGATCGAGCAACTTCAATACCAAGGAAGTACCTCAATAGTCCAAGGTCTTTAATTTCAAACTTTGATATTAACTTGGACTTAAGAGTCTGGATTTCAATCTCATCGTCTCCCGTAATTATCATATCATCAACGTAAACCAGAAGAATGGTAATTCTGTCCTCTTTCATTTTCACAAACAGTGTATGATCAGCATTCCCTTGTTTAAAGCCAAACAATATCATGGCTTTGCAGAACCTATCAAACCATGCTCTGGGCGATTGTTTAAGTCCATACAAAGCTTTTATCAGCCTGCAAACCTTCCCTTTTGTTTCGATTCCAGGAGGTGGTGACATGTAGACCTCTTCATGAAGGTTGCCATTCAAAAAGGCATTCTTCACATCTAGCTGAAATAGTGGCCAATCATACTGAGAAGCAAGAGAAAGAATCACTCTGATTGATTTAAGTTTTACAACTGGAGCGAAGGTCTCCAAGTAATCCACCCCATATGTTTGAGTGAATCCCTTGGCAACGAGTCTGGCTTTATATCTGACCACTTCACCCTCTGAGTTATACTTGATAGCATAGACCCATTTAGAGCCAACCAAGTTCTTCCCCTTTGGGGGATCTACTAATTCCCTAGTACCATTCTTATTAAGAGCATCCACTTCTTCATTCATTGCCTCCAGCCACCTTGAGTCCCTTACAGCTTCATAATAAGAAGAAGGTATGACATGATTTGATAGCTGTGAAACAAAGACATGATATGAAGAAGACAAACGAGAATAAGACACATGGTTAGAGATATGATGTTGAGTACATGACCTGATTCCCTTCCTAACAGCAATTGGAAGATTCAGCTCATTCATATTCAGGGGTGCGGTTGGTTCAACCAATGAGGATACAGGATCAGGAGACGGAGCATCCGATTCAGCTAGCCGATTAGTAGTAGGTCCTTGCTTATGTCTTCGTCGCTGGTAAGTAATAATTTCTTGTGAAGCCTGCGAGCCCAATAATGGAGCATCATCTTTTATATTTTCCATGACATCCAGTGAAATAGGAATAGGAGAAGGAACCACTCGAGGTACAAGGGAAGCGGTAAGATTCTCCCCCTGAGGACGAGTCTGGGGAGAATAATAGGACTCGGACTCAAAAAAGGTAACATCCTTCAAGACATATCTTGTCCTAGTAATAGGATCAAAGCACTTGTAGCCTTTCTGGCAAGTGGAATACCCTAGAAAGACTCCCCGTATAGAGCGAGGATCAAGCTTAGAGGACTTGAGATCAAGAACATGAATAAAACAGAGGGAGCCAAATACCCGAGGTGTAAGGGAGAACAGTGTTGTGTCAGGACGAAGAATAGTGAGAGGGCATCGATACCCTAGACCTTTTGATGGTAGACGATTAATGATATAAGCGGCTGCAAGGATAGCACTAGCCCTGAAATATTTTGATAATTGGCGCTGAAATAATAGCTCACGGGCTGTTTCAAGGATATGACGATTTTTCCTTTCAGCCACTCCATTCTGCTGTGGTGTGTAGGGACAAGATGACTCATGAAGAATTCCTAAATCCTCTAGAAAGGTATTTAGAGACTGTATAAAGTATTCTCGGGCATTATCAGATCGAAGAGTTTTCACTTTTGTGTGGAATTGAGTTTCAACCATTCTATAATAATGTTGAATGAGTCGAGGAACTTCGTCTTTGCCTTTCATCAAATAAAGCCCTGTACAGTGAGTATAATCATCAATAAAAGAGATAAAGTATCGGTAACCATCCAAAGAAGGCACAGGAGAGGGACTCCACACATCTGAATGAACAAGGTCAAACGGAGACGAACTTTTATTCATGGACTCAGAAAAATGAGTTCTACAATGTTTGGATAACTGACAAACTTCACATTGAAGAGACTCAAGAGAAACAGAAGAGAAGAGAAGAGATTAGGAAATAGGACCTTTAGAGATCGGAAAGATAAATGTCCCAAACGAGAATGCCATAACAAGATTTCTTGACGCTTATTTTCTGAACATTGGGCTGTAGACTTCAGAGCAGATGTTGTTCCAAGATGATAGTAATAAAGACCTCCTACTTCACGGCCAGTCCCAATCGTTTGCTTGGTCTCGAGATCCTGAAAGACACAATGGTCAGGGAAAAAGGTTACTGAGCAGTGTAGTTGTTTAGTAATACTACTAACAGAAAGTAAATTAAGAGAAATGGAAGGGACATGAAGTGCAGAGGATAGGACAAAGTGATTTGTCAGTTGTATGGAACCTTTACCAGCAATAGTGGCTTTGGTGCCATCAGCAATAGTCACTTTATCCTGTCCAGAAGACAAAGAGTAGGAAATAAAGGAATTAGCAAGATTCGTCATATGATCCGTAGCTCCGGAGTCAATAACCTAGGGGCTATAAGATCTTGACCCAGCGGTACTTAACTTCAGGTCATGAATACCTGTGTGCGCTTGAGACGACTTGGTAGAGACAGAGGATGAAGTCTGAAGCCGTGATACAAGGTGTTGAAGGTTAGCAATATTAGTAGATGACAACTCAATATTAGAAGGTACCAAAGAATCAGTAGTCTTCCCATCCATTAATTTCTGGGCAGCAATATTCCCACGACTAGGAGCTTTCTTGTCACTGTATTTGAATTTTTCAGGTTTCTTTTCTAGATATTTCTCCCAACAAAAATCTGAATCATGATTAGTCCTCTTGCAGTGCCGACAAAATTTTCTACCTTTCCCTTTAGTTCCCCCAGACTTGATCTTGTTAGCAGAACTGACAAAAGCAGAAGTCTCCCCAATTGGAGTGTTTGCTGCAGAAATATTACCTTTGTTGTTCATGGTCCTTCTCCTGCCTTCCTCATTCAGAATTTTGTAGTAAACTTGTTCTAGAGAGGGAGTAGGATCAAGACTAAGAATTTGTCCTTTTAAATTTTCAAACTCTGCATGAAGTCCATCAAGGAACTTTATGATTCTGTCATTCTCCAAAATCTTCAGATATCTCTGATGATCATCAGGGGAACTCCAATTGTCCATCCTGTAGTAGTCAAACTCATCCCACAACCTTTTTAGAGTAGCAAAATAATTTGTAACCGACATAGAACCTTGCTCAAGTTAGAAAATTTGACTATTTATCTGATAAGTACGCAGCATATCATACTTGCGCCCATACATCTGCTCCAGTGTCCTCCACATATCACCGGCCGTTTTGTTATGAAGAATAACCTGTTTGATGCCAGAACTAACAGAATTGAGTATCCAAGTCATTACTAGAATGTTGTCATGCCTCCAAGTACGAAAACTAGGGTCCTTTTCATCTGGTTTCAATTTTGTGCCGTGAAGAATATCAAGTTTATCATGGCTTTCAACATACAGTTCAACAGCAACTGTCCACGATGCATAATTTGTCTCGGTCAATTTTTCCGAGGTTATTTGAAGACCAGGCCCTCCGGGTCCTGTCATTGTGAAAATTGGTTGAACCTGTTCGGAAGAAGTCAAGGGATCTGTAGACATCCCAGAACTTTCCCCAGAGCTGTCCGCCATAACACACCACAAGAAGAGGGAAAGATCTTATGGCGAGAACAGAAAATCCGGCGGAGGAGAAGGAAAATCCGGCGACAAACAGAAAATCCGGCTAGCGAGCAGAGGAAATTTTTTTTAAAAAAAATCACTTTTCTTCGCTAGCAAATCGTGCGCTCAAACAAAGAGATCTCACAAACAGAGAATACCCACGTCGTGGGTGGGATCTGAGGGAAGAACTTGGTTGGTTGACGGCGACGGCGGAAGACACCGGAGAATACCCACGCCGGTCCTTCAGAAGGAGGCTTAAACAAAGAGATCTCACAAACAGCCAAGAACAGCAGACCAATCCTCCTCCCCAGTAGTAGCCGATACTCCAAACAATCAAGGGAAGAATGTAGATCACAATATG